>PVKA01021018.1:0-39372 GCA_004027165.1 Ctenomys sociabilis | reverse complement strand
CGCCGACCCGCCCAGCCTATGGCCCGGCCCGGGAAGGGAAGAGGGACAGCGAGGGGACAGCGTCCCAGGTCACCCTCTCCTCCTTCCTTGGAGGCGAGGGGCCTCAACCTCATTCCTTCCTCTCTCACCTACTCCTGAACTCCACTTCTTTATTATACTCCGCCCCACACCCTCCCCGCTTCATTTGTTCGCCTACCCTGTTCAAGCGACCTGCATGGGAAGCCAGGGGTTTGGAATGAAAGGGCTGGGAGACCAGCTGCTTGGGCGGGACCCCAGTAACCTTTAGCAATCACTCTGTGCTAACTCGCCACTTTCTAGTTTTCTGAGTGTCCACTTATTGCTGCACGCCCTCCTTTGATCTTGAGAAGCCCCCTTCCTTATTGTCGTCCGTTAGGAGGCTGAGAAAAAGGCAGCTTCAACAGTTGCTGTCTCCGCCCCCCCCTTCATCTGGCCGCAGCTCGGGTAGAGAAGAGGGCAACCCCAAGAGGGGAGGGACTGGGAGGAAACACCAGGAAGAGGGGAAAGCAAGCACCCCAAACTGGAGGGCATGTTATTCCAAGAAATCCAGATCACAGATGGGGTGGGGAGCATAGCTGGAGAGTTCTAAGAGAGATCCTGAGGGGCCTGTACGTGGTTTTTTATCTAGCAGGCAGTGGAGAATTGTTGCAGAATTTGAGCGTTGGTCACGTTATGGTTTAGAAAGAAGGTCAGCAATTAAGAGTAGAAACGTCATCACAGAAAAGCAGCCTGGGCTGAAGAGACCAGAGGCAGATTAAAACAGTGATCCAAGAGACGAGGTAGAGTCCCTCACACGTCTTAGGTACACCTTGTTCATGCCCCCAGCTTGGATCAAATGTTCCAAGACGTTTTTTATTACAAACTTTGACTGTCACTGTTCTAAGCACTGCACAATTACTAACTTATTTTATTCTCAAAACAATGAGTGTTAGAGCCAAATTCAAGTCTTTCATTTGGCTCCAAAAAGCTTTGGTACTCTTCAAAGGAAGGTGAAGAGAAGAAAAGAAAGGAGATGGGACAGTCTGCCTCAGAGTGGTGCAAAGGGAGAGGTAGCTGGGCGTGGAGGCGCAGGCCTGTAATCCTAGCACTCGGGAGACTGAGGCAGGAGGATTGTTGTGAGTTCGAGACCAGCCTGAGCTACAAAGTGAGCTTAAGGCCAGCCTGAACTGCATAGTGAGACCCTGTCTCAAAAAGACAAAAAAAGGGCTGGCAAGATAGCTCAGTGGTCTAAAGCGCCTCTCAGGGACTGCGGTTCGAGCCCCAGCACCACATGCCATGCCAGCCCCTCCCCCCCAGGGCGGGCTGAGCTGACCCCCCCACTCCCCGCAAAAAAAGTATCCGTGATGTGTAGCGAGACACTGTAGTAAATAAATGAACTTTAAATAAAAAAAGGGAGAGGAAAGCTCACCGCCCTGGGCCAGGAGGAAGCAGCCCATCGACAGCCCTGCAGCCTGGCATGTCCTTCAGGTTCAGTGACTGTTCTGGTCTCAGTAATGCTTAGGTGTGGGTATTATCTGTTGCCTACAGCTGGAAACAGGGGGAAGGATTAAGGACTAAGGGAATTTTCCAGGCTGGATTCAAGGCTGACAACCCATGAAAGTGTCCCTAGAGGAGGGATCCATTGGTGTGGAAGTCTGAATTCCAGATTCAGAAAGGAGCCTCTCTGTGCTTTTCTCTTCCATGACCTTATGCAGACTGATATATGGAAGACACACAAAAGAAAACAAGCTTTTGGGTCTGGAGCCAGGAAGTCTGGATTTGAAATCCACCCCAGATGTCTTTATGCCTCTATGACATCTGGGTAAGTCACCTAATTTCTCTTAGAGAAAAGTAAAATGGGACAAAACCAGTGCCTTTTTCCTAGAGCTATTGAGAGGGCAGTTGTTGAGAATTAATAACTGGGGTGATTCTTCCTACAAGGAGTCCTCCTGGATCTCCCACCAGCTGTGCCCTGTTCTCCATCCCTAAAGAAGTCTTCTCGACAGTCACCTATTATCAGCCTCCCAACACCCTTGTCTTTTCCTTCTTAATGTCAGAGCACTGAGAATTTATCTTCTTATGTTTGTCTGTTTGGAATTGCCTGGGAGTTCTATGAGGTTTGGGACAAGACATCTATTTTCTTCACCAGATCTCTTAGCTCTGTGTCTGGCACAAAGGAGGTACTCTATTATAACAATCACTGAATGAATGCATGAATGAATGACCCTCCAGTATAAGTTCCATTGTTCTCCTCAGTTATGAAGGTAAATACTCAGATAGAGGCAGTGATTTACAAAGCCATTAAACCCATCACAGTGTCAGCAGCTGTGCTAAGAATTTTAGTGATGGTGTTGTGTGTATCCTCGGACGAGCCATTTTTGGGGTAGAAACTGAGCCCAAAGGAAGTGCTGTCACAAGATCACTTGTGACACTTGTCAGGGGTAGCAGAGCTGGCATTCAAGAACTCTCTGCCAGTTTAAGTGGCTAGAGGAAATGGCATTGAGAAAAGACTTGATGGTCAGTCTGAAGTGTGCATTAGGTATAGGGGTGACTCACCTGTCGGGGGTACTGCAGAGGAGACTCTGCCCCGAAGGAGTTTGGACTGCCCTGTTCTGAGTGACCTGTGAGCTTAGCAATCTGACTGGAGCAGGATGTATGGCTGGTATTCCAGGAGTGAGGGGTAGGGACTGCTTGGGCAGTGTCTCTGCAGTGCAACTGAAAAAGTTGTGTGTGGTGGTGCACACCTCTAATGCCAGCACCAGAGGCTGAGACAAGGACCATGAGTTCATTTCAAGGTCAGCTGGATTACAGAGTGAGGCTCTGTCTAAATTTTTGAAAAGGACGAAGAGAGGCTGAGTCTGTCTTGCATGGATGGAGAAGGGAGCCACAGCTGGTTAGAACTGGACAGGCCGTTGGAAAGCTCATCCAGGTCCTTACGCCCCTCTCATTTTATAGGCCAAGACCCTGCGCCCCAAGTGGCAGGCAAAGCTGGACTACCCTGGAGATCACTCTGTGACCGTCCTCTTCAACTTTCCTTACTTAGTCACGCTGTGGGATCCCACTGAGGGCTCAGTCCTTGCCTGCTGCACCCTCACCTTGGACCAGTTCTCAATCATTTTTCTTTAGCTCTTACTGAAATATTTGCACCCATGCAAACTCTGCATGAGACAATTGCTATTTCACTGTTTATAACAGCAAACCTTCGGAATAACTCAGATGCCCATCAGGAGACTGCCTGAGAAAACCATAGACCCCCTGATAACAGAAGGGCCTGGAGCAGTGAACACTCCATGCCCTAATACAGGCCTTTTCAGGGAAGAGAAAGGGCCAGCCAAAGAGCTCAGTGGATTAAAGCACCTGCAAGCAGGCACAGGGGTGAGGGGTTCGATCCCCAGACCTACAGTGTTGGCCTCTGCCCCTGGAGCATGCTGAGATAGCAATTGAGACTGGGCACGGTGGCGCACCCCTGTAATCCCAGCTCTTGGGAGGCTGTAAGCAGGCAGATCACTATGAGTCCTATCTAGTATTGAGACCCTGAACACCCTGTAGACCCTTCCCTAAAATACAGAGGGGGGGGAGAACCTCTATTTTAAGATGGGTATGGTGGCCCAGGCCTTTCATTCTAGCACTCGAGAATCTGAGGCAGGAAGATTGCAAGTTTGCATCTTGCCTGGGCTTCCTAGCAAGTCTTTTTTTCAAATTAAATAACTAAAAAAAAAAAAAGTTTGGGATGTAGCTCAGTCATAGAGCACCCGTGGGGTCAAGCTCCAAGGATTAAAAAAAAAATCTATTTTTATATGTTTGTATATGTATGAAGAAACATTTGATATTTATATAGAAAAATAAGAGATTCCCAAAGGGGCACTAGGCAGAAGGGGATAAGGATGGGAGAGAAATGTCATTATTTGCGTACTTACAATTTTTTTGGAATCATGTGAATGTATTTGTCTCCATTAATAAAATAAAATAATAATGGGGACAGCTGCTACTCCGCGCCCACGGGGTGTTGTAGCCCAAAGATGGGCAGTCAGTCAGTATGGTCAGATGTTCCAATTATTCAAGAAAAGTCAGAATTCTCAAATGTACTATAATATTCTTGAATTTTAAATATCAGCTCCAAATTTTCTCTAGCTATTTTCAGGCCAACACCTAAGTCAGTGGTCCGACGTGGCCTGAGGGCCACCACTTTTCAACCTCAGCCCAGGCAGTTTCCTGCTCCCAGTGCTGGAGTTCTGAGCACCCCCAGTCTCTGCCCTTGAGCAGGAACCACAGGGCCAAAAAGCATCATCGCCCCCTGCCCGCCTCTTGGTACCACCCAACCTCTGCCCCTTGGAACAGTGACGTTTGGGGATTTTAACTAGAGATCTGGAAGGCAGAGAGGGGCTCTGAACTCTCAGATAATTTTCTCCCATAGGGCACCATGAACCCGAAGGCCCAGCTGTCTCCTGTCACCCGCCCATCTGTCCTTGGGAGATGGGGACCTGAGCGGGGCTGGCAGCGAGGGCTGGGGCAGTGTGTCTGGGAGGAGAAGCCCAGAGACTTTTAGAAGAGAAGAGGGGTTAGTTGGTTTGTGCCAAAGTAATTCGCCAAATTACTGAATCAAAATGCAGGAAAGGTCCTAACGGCATCTTACTGAATTTTCTGTTAGACATACGGGGAGACTGGCCTCTGCCCACTGCTACACTGCCCCAGGGCAAGGTTCGCCAGTTCCCCTGGAAGCCTGGACTGGCTCAACCTCCTCCCTGGGTCCCCTGCAGTCCCTTTCCCTCCTAGAGTCCAGTCTCCACCCTCAGCACCCTCAGCCAGAGGGCCTTTCCAGAAGGGAAACCTGATCAGACTCATGTCTTCGTAGAACCTTCTGACTTCTTCCTACCTCCTTTGGAGCCGAAGGGCCTACAGGCTCACCTGCCCGCCTTTCTGACCTTCCCTCCTACTGTGTGTCCCCGGCTCCTTCTGTTCAGCCACTCCAGCCCCTGGCTATACCTGTCACAGGCCAACCCTCTTCCTTTTATCCCTGATCTTCCCCTAGGTGTTCACAAGCCTCCAGCTTTCCCTCCTTGAAATGCTTCCTGTTCCAAGGACTTCTTTTGGTCACCACCCCACTGCTATGCACACACACTGTCCCTTCTTGCCTTGCTTTCAATTCCCTGTGTGTGTTACTACTGGACACTAATGTGCACCTTGGCTTTTTTTGTTACTTAGAACACCAGATCTGAGAAGACAGAAGGCTGCCTGGGCTTCGCCACTACCTCCTCAGTGCCTTGCAGATTCTGGCAAGAGGAAGGTGCTCAGTGACCCTGTGTCCCCTCTGTAGCCGGGAATCACTACCTCCCATTCAGTAGTGCTGGCATGTCTCCTCTCTTCCAGTCTTCCCTCATTGTAGAATCCAAAGGCTTTGAAATAAACATAATCCTCTCTGTCTCCGTCTCTCTCCAGCCTTCCTTCCCTTCCCCTTCCTTCCTTCCCTCCCTCCTTCCCTCTCTCTTTCTTTCTTTCTTTCTTTCTTTCTTTCTTTCTTTCTTTCTTTCTTTCTTTCTTTCTTTCTTTTCTTTCCTTCCTTCCTTCCTTCCTTCCTTCCTTCCTTCCTTCCTTCCTTCCTTCTTTCTTTCTTTCTTTCTTTCTTTCTTTCTTTCTTTCTTTCTTTCTTTCTTTCTGTACTAGGGATTGAACCCAGGGCCCAATGATCTCAGAAAGATCTCTACCACTGAACTATACCCTGAGCCCTTATTTATGTATTGAGTAGTTAATACATACACATGATTTTAAAACTCAAAGGTACAAAGGGGCTATACTGAAAAGTGTCTTACCAGCCACTAACTCTGCTTCTGAGAGGCAAATGATGGTACAAGCTTCTTAAGTGTGTCTCTCTCCTCTTCCTCTCTACCTTTCTCCTCTGTCCCAGCCACCTACTTCTGTACCCACCGTCACCATTTTAAAACAAATGACAGCTTACTTACACATAGCTCTGAATTTTGCTTCTTTTATCTAACTGTCATGGAGACTGCTCTACCCCATGGACAGCACCTCACTCTCGTGGCACCAAGCTCCGCACTGCACAGCTGTGCCATCCTTTGCTCCCCTGGCAGGGCATCTAACTAGCTGGTGCCAGGTGGCTTGTCTCTGCCCTCTGACAACACTTCCGTGAGTAACTTGGTGACCACATTATTTTGGATCTCTGTAAGAGCAGTTCCTAGCAAAGTGCTCGCCGGCTGAGTGGTGCGTGTGTTTATAATTTTGATAGATGCCCTGCAAGGCACTTACAGATTCATCTTCCAAATACCAATCTTGAGTGAAGATATTTATAAAAAGCTTTTTAAAATGGACTGCAGTAAGTCCTCTGAACTCCTTATAGATAAATGAATCACAACACTTAGCTAAATCTCAGTGTCATCTTCCAAAACAGGAGCGTCTTTGGGTATATTCGCCTGTAATCTCAGCCCCTCTGAGGCAGGATGATTATAAGTTTGAGCCCGGACTGGGCTAATGTAAGATCCTATCTCATGATAAAACATGAAAAAAGTGGGGCTGTGGATTTTTTTTTTTTTTTTTTTTTTTTTGTCTTTTTTGAGACAGGGTCTCACTGTGCAGTTCAGGCTGGCCTTAAGCTCACTTTGTAGCTCAGGCTGGTCTCGAACTCATAACAATCCTCCTGCCTCAGCCTCCCGAGTGCTGGGATTACAGGCATGCGCCACCACGCCCGGCTAGGGGCTGTGGATTGAAAGCCTTAGTTTCCATAAACACACATAATAAATGTGTATATTTATATGTGCATATATTTATGCACATAAAATAAAGTAGGTATCTTACTTTATAGGCTAGTGATGAGGGTCACGAGGTAGTGCATAGAATGTACTCAGCACGGCTCCTGGCACTAACAGGGCCTCTCTAGAGGCAGCTATTCCTGTTGTGCTTACAGTGAGCTCTGTGGAGCAGGGACCTTGCTTGTCTTGGCCACTGCTAGAGCATAATCTCTGGTTAATAGTAGGCGTTCAACAATTATTTCTTGAGTGAGCCACTTTCCAATTTCTCTCCGCCCTCCAGGTTCTCCTTCCTGGCCTGGCCCCTCCCTGCCCATTCAGCCTCTCCTGTCCCCTCTCCCCTTCTCCTTGGGCTTCAACCTCTTGTCTCCTCCAGCCTCCCTCCAGCCACAGCGCCTTTGTTTCTACTGGCTGATACACTTTCTCTACTCTGCCCCTACCCACAGCCTCTCCATCTGCTTACTTTATTTCTAGACATCTTTAAATCTCAGCTAAAATGTCACGTTCTCCAGAAAGCTTCCTCCACCCTCTAGACAACCTCACTGGACTCTTGAGTGTTTCATTCGTGGCTCATGACAGTGAGAAATGTTATGTGCACGAATGCCAACTTTTGCCTCACAGCTGAAAGCCACAGAGGCTTGAGACCATTGGATCTCCAGAGCTGGGCACAAGCTCAGAGCTCAGTAGCTTATAGATGGGGTGAGTGCTCCCCCCTCCCCCCCAACAGAGGGGAAGACGACGACTCCATGTCCCGTTTCCAGTGCAGTATAAGGTTCTAATTGGTGAAGAGTCAGGGAGGGAAGAAGGGAGAAGGAGAGAGAGAGAGAAAGATGGATCCTTAATTCTCTCCATGGTTAGGCCAGGGCTTCAGCCATTCAGCAAATCCCAGGAGGAAGCTCATGGAGCCGCTGTCCTCAGTGGGTTCCCAGACTGGTGAGAAACTAAACCCAAGAGAACATGCTGTAGTCCAAACAACAGTGACCTATGGTTGAAGAAAATGAGAACCAGTGCCCTCAGGAGACCTGAGCGAGAGCAGCCCTCCCAAGGGCCTGGTCAGGATGATAGGGTTTTTCAGGGAGAGGGTCCTGGTGGGGGGAGCAAGTATTCACCCTGAGGAGAGGGAAAGTGAGGTGCATTTGGGAACCAGGAATCAAGCAGAGTAGGTCAAATGAAGTAGAAATGAATTAATCCCAAAGAAGGAAGCATGTTCTCCGTGGATCACTGCAGTGCACTTCTAATCTACGAAGATGGAAAACAACCCAAACACTCTCTGTAAGAGGACAGCCCAGTAATATAATACGCCTGCAACCCTGGTGAACAGACACATAGAAAGGTGGGGTTGTCTGGTGTTGGTGAGGGCGGGCCTTGGAAGCCGGAAATGGGCGAGTACTGCTCTTCTGGAGAGGAATGTGGCGGTGGCTAGGACAACAGCGCACCAGGATGCCCAGGGTGGCGCTGGGCGCTAAGGAGGGGAGAGCGGCCACCAAGCGTGCACGGCCCACCTGGACACAGCTTGGGACTTCTCACGACCAAGCTGGGGAAGCAGGGAAGGAAGTGGCCTACAGCTCAATGCCATGATGTGGGTGCCTATGCAAGCGGAGCATGCCCAGTTCTGCTCCTAGGCATGCGCAGTACAGACACGTACTCGGTGCGCCTGGGGACACCACAGGAAAGTGCACATCTGCACTGCTGGTCGTGGCCCCGGGTGGAACCTGCACACTCTGTCCTCCAGAATGGTTTTATTATGGCGTAGTCCTATGGTGGGGCTGCCTACAGCACTGAGCATAAACTGTCCACACCTGTGCGTGGCCACAGAGATAAATCTCAGAAGGTTGAATGAAAGGAGTTGGTACAAAAGAGCATTACTCTCTGTGATGCTGTGTGTGCCAAGCTGAAAGCAAGGAAAACCTTCGTGGCATGTGGAGGCCGGGGGCCAGCCTCGGGGCCACCGTGCCGCACAGATGGTGCGTACTGGGCTGCATCCGTAGAGACAGTATTCGGGGGGATCTGTTGGGTGCTGCTAGTGCCCCATTCCTTGATCTGTGCTGGTGACATGGGTGTGGTAAGGCCTGGGAGGCTCGTGCGTGGTGCACTTGTGATTCTTGCACTCTTCGTTCCATGTGCAACACTTCCAGAAGAATTTATTTTTATTTTATTTATTTATTTGTTTTTGTGGAACCAGGGATTGAACTCAGGCCCTTGAGCTTGCCAGGGAAAGCACTTATTTCACTGAGCCATCTCTCTGGCCCAAGAATTTTTTTTTTTAAATGGCCAGGTATGGTGACTCACACCTGTAATCTCAGCACTGGGGAGACAGAGGCAGGAGGAAAGCCATGAGTTCGAGGCCAGCCTGGACTACATAGTGAGTTCAAGGACAGTGAGACTCTGTCTAATAAATAAATACATAAAAATTTAAAACATACAAATGCAGCCGGGCGTGGTGGCACAGGCCTGTAATCTCAGCACTTGGGAGCCTGAGGCAGGAGGATTGTTGTGAGTTCGAGACCAGCCTGAGCTACAAAGTGAGCTTAAGGCCAGCCTGAACTGCATAGTGAGACCCTGTCTCAAAAAGACAAAAAAAAATTAATAAATAAAACATACAAATGCATAAAACAGCCCCATACATTTTGAAAGAGATCCCAGATATCTGAGGATATGTCTCAATATAGCAGAAAATTGGGTGGGGTTGGGAAAAATAATACGAACAAGAGGGATTCACAGGCCTAATGAGGCAATGTGCCATGTGACATTGTGGGATGAACTCAGCCCTCTGCAATTTTTTAAAACTGTATTTGGTACAGGATCTACAGGGTCTCACTACGCAGCTCAGACTTGTAGTGACCCTCCTATTCTCAGCCTCCCCAGCACTGGGGTTACAGGAGTGCACCACCACGCCTGGGCTCGGTGGCCAGCTCAGCGTGCCTGAGGGGCAGCGCTGGTATGGTACGTGGTACCAGGGATCAAACCCAGGGATCGAATCCAGGCATCAAACCTAGGTTCCTGCGCTTGCCTAAATAGGCGCTTAGTCCACTGAGCCCATAGCCCTCTGCGATTTAGTCAGGAGATAACTGCATTTTAACTGAGAAGATTAAGCAATGAACTCTGGTGTTTCTGCACTGTAGAATACTTTGCAGCTGTTAGAAAACAGGAGACATCTGAAGCCACCAAAGGTCTCAAGGGCAGAGGCTGCAGAGCAACCCTGTCCAATGCTCTTTGCCCCTCCCTGCCCTGCCACACTCAAGCCCCCCCGCCCAGTGAGTCTTCTCCGAGTTCACCACTGTCTTTAAATGCACATCTCACCTATGGCAGAGTCTATGTGCCTGTGATCCCAGCACCTAGAAGGCTGAAGCAGGAGGATCACCCTGGTTGTAGGCCAACCTGGGGTACTTAGTGAGTTTAAGTCCAACTTGAACTGCATAGCAAGATCTTGTCTTAAAACAATGAGGGAGAAAAGATTAAAGGTACTAGTAAAGCTCAGGGAGGCCTGGAATATTCTGGGCTTGTACTCCTTTGGGGTCACTTAAGATTTTTCACCCCAAGCCTTGGGGCCATCTGTTGCCTGCTGAAAATATAGGCATGAGGAATTGGAAAACGTGTCCCCACCTGGTGCCCCCATCTGGCTGCATGACCTTGGGAGGATCCCCTCCTATTTCCTGATCTCATTGTCCTCATCTGCCCAATGGGAATGTGATCTCTGCTTTACCCAGGGACGTGGGAGGATGAAGCCAGGGCAAGAGGAGAATCTTCTGAATGTAAGGGATTATTCTCCAGGCCAGGCGAGGAGGAGGGTGCAAAGGAAGTGGAGGGCGGGGCTGGGACCACCCAGAGGACCAAAGAGCTCATTCACAACATCGAGGTAGTTTTCAGAGGCCACGCTTGGTAGCCAGCCACCCAGGCCGCCTGGAGAGTTGGGATACAGAGCTAACCTCTCCTGGCGCTCCCAGCCCCAGTGCAGCTGCAGCCGGGTCACCTGCTCACCCAAACTGCACACACAGTCCTTTCAGCCCATTCTTCCACCAGGACCAGAAGGGCTTTCACCGGGCAAACCCAATGCCTATGCTTCCTCAAACCCCTCCCCTGGGGTCTCACTGATCTTAGAGCAAATCTCTGTCTTCGTCTAGGAGGCCTGTCAGGAGGTACTGCTCCCCCTCACAACTCCAGCGTCCCAAGATGAACCTGGAGCCTGGTCTTGGTTGGAACTCTGGCTCACATCCACACTCATTCGAAGGGGGACAGGCACTATTCTAGATGTTCAGAGCCTATTGGTGAGTGAAGGAGACAAAGATCCCTGTCTTCATGGAGTATCTTTTCTAGTAGAAAAAAGATTAACTATAGACCTAGTAAGTAATTACATAGCATGCCAGGAGGTGACAGAAGTTTCAGAAAGAAAAAAGAAGCACAGGGGGCCGAGCAGGAAATTGGGATTGTATTTTAAAATAAGGTAGTCAACTTATCAGATACAAAAGTTACATTTGTTATATAGGTCTTGCTTTATCTTGGTCTTGACCATCCAGCAGAAAAGCATGAAAACGAGGTGTATAAAGTAAAGCCATATTCATATGCTGAGCTGTGAAGGGCCCAAGTCAACAACTTCTGCAGATGACCCATTGCTGTTGTGGACTGCTGGACTGTGTTGGATTGTTGTGCTGGATTTGCACACCTGTAGTATTCAGATGTCAATGGAATATCCATCTCTGGCAGGACTAAGCAAAATAAGGGGATACAAAGGAAGGCCATTTTGTATTTGCATATACAGAATGGTCAGGATGGACATACAGCTATTCTCGCTTGATTCAATGAGTGGAAAGATTTGTACGAGTAGTCTTTGGACAGGATGTCCTGTCTGCTTCTTGTACTATGGATAGCTACTGGGAGGATGGCAATGTACAGTGTATTAATTGTGGAGGCTCTCCTATTAATCAGTTTGGGGACTGTCTCGTTGCTATTTGTTTCTCAATAAAAAGAATAAGGTGGTCAAAGTGGGTTTTACTGAATAGGCAATACTTAAGACTTGTAGGAGATGAAGGAGAGAGCCATGAGCTATGAGGGAAAATACAGACAGAAGGAGAAGCCAGTGCAAAGGTCCTGTGGTAGGACACAGCTGGCTTGTCTGAGGGGAGGTGGGAGCCTTGGAGGGTTCTAATCAGTGGGGGGGGGGTGGCACAGAGAGGTAGAGGGAGCCCAGCAGGGCTGTGATCTCAGCCAGCATGTGGATGGTGGCTTCAGCCTGCTCCTTTGATGAATCCCAGAGTGTGTGACAGCTCAGCACTGTCTGCCCCCCATCCTGCCTTTGAGGCACGCAAATGGAACTTCCAGTCCCTGAGATGGTGAGGTCTAGCTCGGAAGAAAGGTGGACCCAAATAGGGAAGTTATTGTGTTGACTGTCAGACCCCAGCCACGCACACCCCTGCCGCCCGTGATGGGGAGCCAGTCACCCTGAGTTATCTCTGCTCATCTTTGGATACTTTGGGTTTTAGAAAAGCCACTCATTCATCTCACAAGCATGGGCTGTGCGCCTGCTGCAAGCACCGTTCTTGGTCCTGGAGATACAGCAGAGAACTTGACTGACAAGGTCCCCACCCTGAAGGCTCGTGCCTGGAAAGGGAGATATTCAGAGGAAAAAAAACACAATGCGGTAAGTGTAGAAATGGGGAAGCCCCAGCAGCTGTGGGGGCCTGGGGACCTCAAGAGATGGGGGGTCTATGGCAGTTACACAGGTACAAAGGCACGTGGACACATACCCCAGTGGATGGAGAAGCAGGAGCAAGGACCCTAAGAAGCGCGCCGCTGGCCACCAGCCCCTTCTCCCCAGGCTCTGTGACTCGGCCTGTCTGCAGGACTGCAGCAGCCTCCTTTTGGGTCTCCCACAGAGGGACAAAGACCCTGGGGGCACAGCCCCTGGCTCTTCTTTCTTCAGGTAGGAGCTCATTCCTGTAGGCCTCAGCTCACTGGCACTCACACCTAGCCTGCGTCGTGGGCAGAGACGAGCCCCAGCCACAGGCCTGTGCAGCAGGGAGTACAGGAGATGCCCCCGGCACACGCTTGGGGATTTGGGTGGGGCGGCGATGGCCCCTTCTACACCCAGTGTGCTCAGTGCCAACTCACTTTCTCTGATGTCACACCCTACCCCCTGCCCCTCACTCATTCTCTCCATCCCCACTGGCCTTGCTGTTCTCCCAACATACCAAATAAAGGCTCATGTCAAGGCCGTTCCTCTTGCTGTTCCTTCTGCCTGCAAGTGGCTCACCCAGATATGCACACAGCTCATCCCACACAGTCTAGAAAGCCACCTCCTCAAAGAAGCCCTTCCCGGCCACTTTATCTCCAGAAATACCCATGCCATCCCCTCTCCACCTTGCCCTGCTGTCTCCCCTGGAGCACATATCACCCCTGGATACATCATGCACTCACTTGTTCATGTGTTGATCATCTCATTCTCTGGACTGGAGCTTTCTGACGTCAGGGACCATTCCAGGGTTTGGTTATGGTGAACTTTCTATCACAAGGCCTTGGAAGTGATTATATACTTGTGAGATGAGCAGTTTACATGATCTCTAAGAGTCCTTCTAGATCTGACTATGCTGGTCCTTGGATATGGCTATGATTCCCCCCTAATTTCCAGTGGCCAGGAGTGGCCCCAGTCATATTCAAGACACTGCCAATGTGAGCCTCACTCAACCTCTCCCCGCCCCACGCCCATCTGGCAGGGTCAAGGGTCAGCTTGCCCAGCCTCTCTGGGCACTGAGGTGGAAGAGCCTCAGAGCTGGGCAGGTCCAAGGGATGCCTGTGAATCTCCATTGGCAAATATGCCCCTTCTTTGCAAGGCCTGTGTCTACATTTCTGAACCAGAAGGTGTTTACACAAAACATCTCAGATTTGGCTACAAATTCACCCTCAATGAGGAATCCTTAATGAGTCCCTCTCTTTCCCACACCAGGCGGTTACAGGAAGATTAGCTCTGCCTCTGGTAGTTGAAGACAGCCAGAGGCCAGTCAAAGAGGAGGTGCTGCGGAGGCTCCTGGGGGGAGCACAATCTGGGGCAGAGTCTAGAGGCAGCTTCGCGATGGAGACCAGAGCACTTCCTGCCCTACAGCTACACCCGATTTGCTGTGTGATGAGGCACTGCCCCTCTCTGGTCAAACTGTGCAGGTGTGAGATGGGGCAATAATGAACTAACTACACAAAGATTTCTATGAAACTAAATCAAGGCTGAGTGTGAGAGGGGCCAGAGATGGCTCAGTGGAATAAGTGCTTTCCTGGCAAGTGCAAGGGCCTGAGTTCAATCCCCGGTTCCGCAAAAAAAAAAAAAAAAAGGTTGAGTGTGAGAGGGCTAAATTACCAAGTCAGCAAGGGAGAATAAAGCTGGTTATAGAGGCACATGGCTGTGATCCCAGCAATCTGGAGACTGACAGAGGAGTCCAGGCAAGGAAACTTAATGACTTAAAGAGACCTATCTCTGAATAAAAAAATAAAAAAGGACTAAGGATGGAGTTCAGTGAGAAGGCTCTCGATTCAATTCTCAATACCAGGAAGGAAAAAAAAAAAAAAAAGTAGGAAAGATAGAAAGCCAGAATGAGGGAGGCGGGAGGCAGGGTCCGCATCTCCGTCTGAGCCTCTGTGAGCCTAGAGTTTGCAGCTAGGCAACGGGGGATGGGCACAGAGATTTCGGGGAACCCTCCTGTTCCACCTGCCACTGCTTCCAGCTGCCTCTTCTAGGAAGGCTTCCGGAACTCTATGGCACCAGTGATGCAAGTCCTAGTTCTTACAGGGCTGCATTTCTGGCCCGGCACTCACTGCTCACTGCCAATTTCTCCAGGACCTTCTCTGGGGCTAAGTCAACCACTCTGGACATTGGATTTTAAAAAGAGCTTAATGAGCACTACATTCAGGGAAAATGTGCAGTGGTTACTGCTTCTTTTCTATCCTGCAGGAAGAGACAGGACATTTTCTATTCCCTTGTACTAAGAGATTGGAAACTGCAGCAGTCAGAGGTTAGCTATAAGTCACACTTCCACATGGGCTTTTTTTGGCGTTCACTAAACAGGGGGAAAATGATTTATATATCTCCAAACTCTTGATTGCGTCCTTCCAAAGTAGATAATTACATAATCATTTATCATTAATTGCCAGAGTTTCCTACCGGGATAAAGTTCCAAGGGGACGAGAATTTCGTTTTTCTCACCGCTGCACTCCATGCACCAAGTAATTGAAGAGGGGTAAAAAGCAGCATTTCCGGCTGTGCTCTTTCGGGTCTGCAGGGGGCGCTCCAGCCCCGCCCCAATGCCAGGCCCCGCCTCTGACGTCCTGTTGACGCTATGCGGTGAGGCTTGCGCGCCGTCTTTCTATCAGTGCGCAAGCGTGCCGGAAGTTCCGTCATTGGGGCGCATGCGCAAGGAGAGGCAGACCAGAACGGGAGTAGGTCGAGCAGAGCCAGCGCGAGCTGTGGAGCCATGCTGTCCCCGGAGGCAGAACGGGTGCTGCAATACCTTGTTGAGGTGGAGGAGCTCGCCGAGGAGGTGCTGGCCGACAAGCGGCAGGTGGGAGGCCCTTCTGTGGCGCGGGGTCCCCGACGAGGGCGGTTAGCGATGAGGCCTGGCAGACGCTTGGCTCGACGTCACTGGCAACCGGCTGGTTCCGAGTGAACGCCTGCCCTGTGCTCGGCGCTCCCTGGTGGTCTTTCCTGCCTCTTCCGGATCCTGTCTCAATATCGCCCTGGGGAGGGGGTCCCTAAAGCACCCTTTTCAAAATGCAGTTTTGGACTCTGTCACTGATCTGTGAGATTCGGCCTAACCCGAGGCTTTGAGGAGACAAGAGGGACCGGCGAGAGGGTGCCGGTCCTGACAAGCCATTTAGACGCACGCTGGGAGTTTACCTATAGGCCTGAGTTTTATAAGGAAGGGAGTAGGGGTGGGGTGATGTAATTGGATCTGGATTGCAAAAGGATCCCTGTGGTGCTGCGTGAAGTATGGAATACAGGAGGCCAGAGTCGAAGCAAGGAGCCGTTGCCGTAGTCCAGACTCGAGACGGATTTGTACCAGGTGGTGGATGGGGTGAGTCAGTGGTCAGAAATTACTTGCAGATGGACTCAGTGGGCCCCGATGATGGTTTCCTAAAGAGCTGGGAGAGACGGAGGAGGCGTAGTTCATGACTCCCTCTTATCTGTAGTGAGAAAGCTTGGAAGGCATGGGGAAACCTGTCGAGTTAAACACTGCATCAGGGTGTGCCGGGTGAGACTGATGAGTTCATAGCAGCTTTGGTTTATCCGTCAAACCTGACACGGTGCATCAGGTGCTGTTAGCTCATTAAGCTCCATGCTCCAGGCACGGTATTTTCCCCAGGATTTAAACCTGGATGGTGTAGCTCCAGAGCCATCGCTCTCAAGGCAGAAATTGGCACTGTCTCCTGACTTCTGGGGTTATTGTTGTGCTAGTGTCTCTACTGCTGCTGTTCCAGTCTGGAATTGCTTTTTTGATTTTACTATATTTTTTTGGTTAAATTGCTTTTTAGGGGAGTTTTATTTTTTGTTTTTGGTGCTGAGGACTGAACCCAGGGCTTGCAGCTTGCTCGGCAAGCATTCTATTGCTGAGCCAAATCCCCTGCCCCTAGTCTAGAAATACTGGAGGTGGGGTTGTTCTTGTTGTTTTGAGATACGGTCTTGCTATGTAATCTAGGCTGGCCTACAATTTGTTATGATCCTCCTACATCAGGCTCCCAAGTATGGGATTACATATGTGCACTACCATGCCCATTGGAATTTCTTAAGGTGGGTCAGAATTAGCTAGAAGAGGATGGGGAAATAGCCCAGCAGTCTAAGAGCCTGCCTGGCAAGCGCAAGGACCCAGGTTTGATATCTGGTACCACATACCATGCTGGTCCAAACCATGCTTGGCCACAAACTGGGCATGGTGATGCACACCTGTCATCCCAACACTGGGGAGGCTGAGACAGGAAGATCACTAAGAGTCCAAGCTGCATAGCATGCCCCTGTATGAAATAAATTAATTAATTAATTTTAGAAAAAAGAATTAGCTAGAAGAGCTTGTCTGAAAATAGTTTCTTGGGCCTGGTGAATCACAGTATCATAGGGGAGATGGTTTCACTCCCTGATGTTTCTCAAGTTTGAGTGGATAGTACAGAGTACCTATTTAGTCAACAAAAATTTCTCAGCATGTTTTTAGAACCAGGCTTAACATAAAGTGTGGTCTATAGGAACTTGGAAGCTTAATGGGAGAAGAAATGCATTCACATGAATTCATTTTAGGAAGCAACCCAGGAGCGGTGTGTTCTTAGTCACTTATCTGTTGAGAGGTCTTAGGTTGGGGCAACAGGTAGCTGAGCTTCTGTCTGCTCGTGTTCTCAGATTGTGGACCTTGACACCAAGAGGAATCAAAACCGAGAGGGCCTGAGAGCTCTACAAAAGGATCTTAGCCTCTCTGGTAAGTTGTGACTTCCTTACTGCAGCCCTAGAAAACCTGTTCAGTCTTCCTTTGAAGGCCTTTCTTGTCCCTGGTAGACACTAAGCAAGCGACCACAGATGTGTTACCCAGCCTTGTGGGAAACTGAATTAGCTTGTGGAGGAAAGAGAGCAAATGTTGTAGGTCTGACATAAAGACTGTGGCTCAGGGTTTTAGCTGCTCACTTCAGTGACCACTGTTAGCTTCTGGCTCATTGGTAATGGTTGACACTTGAGAGAGAGAGAGAGAGAGAGAGAGAGAGTGTGTGTGTGTGTGTGTGTGTAGAGGTAAAAATGACAATTCCTAGCCTAAAGTAGATCATTGAAAATTGTAACATAGCAAATGGTGGTATTGGATGGGTGTTAAGGATACGGAAAGAAGGGGATGCGCTCTTGAGGTGAACCAAGTAGCTGTGAGGGTGAGGAGGGGCCTGAATTGAGCCTGAGGAGATGGGCAATAACCAAGTCATAATGAAGGGCCTCGAGAGCCACAGGAAGACTTTGTGTTTTATTTAAAGTCCACTTGGATGTATAAAACCTCACCAAGTAAAATCTAGGGTTATCCTGCAAGACTGTGTAATCCAGGTCCCTATGGACTTGACCAGTCTTCTGTCCTCTCAGTGACTCACACTGGAATTTGTTCCTGATACCCAAGCACACTATATAGATCCTTGCTGTTCTTGTTTCCTCTGCCTGGTTCCCTCTTCCGTAGATAAACCCTCACTTTCTTCAGGTCTTTTTTTTTTTTTTTGTCTTTTTGAGACAGGGTCTCACTATGCAGTTCAGGCTGGCCTTAAGCTCACTTTGTAGCTTAGGCTGGTCTCGAACTCACAACAATCCTCCTGCCTCAGCCTCCCGAGTGCTGGGATTACAGGCATGCGCCACCATGCCCGGCTTCTTCAGGTCTTTGTGTGATGTCACATCATCAATGAGGCCTGGAACCACTGGGTATAAGTAGCAAACCCTTCTCCTAGTCCAGTATTGTCTGTCCCTCTTACTTAGCTTTATTTTTCACTATATCCCTTAGCAGTCTTTGCTTACTCCCTGTCCTCCAGTGAAACGTGAGCTCCATGATGGCAACAACTCTGCTTTATTCTCCTGTATTCTCACCATCTTCAATGCTGGATAGTAAGTTGGTACTCAAAAAACTACTTGTTGGAGGGGGCCGGAGAGATGGCTCAGGAGAATAAACGCTTGCCTGGCAAGCACAAGGATCTGAGTTCAGTCTCTGGTTTTGCTAAACAATTTGTTGGAGAATGGGTGTGGTGGTACACACCTGTGATCCCAGCGTTTGGGCATGAGTTCAGGGCCAACCTGGGCTACATAGTGAACTCAAGGCCAGCCTGTACATAGTGATGCTCTGTCTCCATAACAAAAAAAAAGACCTGCTTGCTGAATAAATGATCATTTGCTATTTCAGAAGATGTGATGGTGTGCTTCGGGAGTATGTTCATCAAGATGCCTCATTCTCAGACGAAGGAAATGATTGAGAAAGGTAGTGCTGCCCGCGGCTGGGTCACGGCTCCATTTTTCACACCTGCCTAGGCTTAACCTGGAATTGAGATTCAGGCTTTGGCCAGTTTGATGGAAGACCAAAATCCTGTGTTACAGGATCCATACTGGTGGGGATTTTCATCCCCACTTGCCGGTGTGGGTTTTAAGAGTATGTGTGTGTCTAGCAGAGTACCTGAGTAGCAGGGAAAAGTGGATTGGTTACAAATAACAGAAAACCCAACAAACTGAGGCTTGAGGAAGTATGGTTTCTCATACCCCTGTAGTAGAGACTGGATTGAAAATGGTAATTTGTGGGGAGCAAACCTTTAGGGGAGTGATAATGCATCTGTCAGAGCTGTCAGTGGTAACAGCCAGCCAGCTGTGGCACACGTACTGCAGGTTCGCCACCACTGCTTTAGGGTGTGCCACAGCTTGGGGACCCAGCCGTACTTAAGTCTCGAAAGCCCTAAGATTCTGGAGCTCTTTGGAAAAACATCATAAGGGTTCAGGATCTGGTGCTGGACTCTGCTGGCCCACAAGTGTGACCTATTCACTGCACCTAGAGGGTTTCTAGGGCACCTTCAGAGCCCTGAGCACCAGGAAGTAATTCCATGGGTCCTCAGGGATTGACACAGACTAGGCAAGCTCATGAGGCTTATTCACAAAGAATAGTAAAGCCCTCTCCCCAGGCCCAGAGTTTGGCCAGTCAGGGCTTCTGTCAGAAAGGGTGAAAGTCTGTGGGAAGGCGGACTAGCCAGAAGGAATGTCCCTCAGCAGTCAGTGGGTCCCCAGCCTCTGTCATGCCACTATAAAGTGCAGCCTACGGCTCTCGGT
The DNA here is from genome assembly GCA_004027165.1 of Ctenomys sociabilis. Lineage (NCBI taxonomy): Eukaryota > Metazoa > Chordata > Mammalia > Rodentia > Ctenomyidae > Ctenomys > Ctenomys sociabilis. The sequence goes on along the minus strand of PVKA01021018.1, from coordinate 19,836 downwards.
GTGCCCTTTTCTGTTCACTCACTCAGGCTGGGCTGGAACTTAGGGCTCGCTCGTTGCTTGTTTGAAGTCACGTTCCACAGTTGTGCTTCTCTGAAGACTCCATGCCTTGATGGACTTGGCATTTGTAAGATCCCATCTGTGGGTCTGCTGAGTCTTCATTCTGCTCTCATAGTTAGATTTTGTGCGATTCGCTGTGGGAAGGAGCCCTCGGGGTCTGGCGCTGCTGCCCATGTACTGCCATCCCCGTGTATGGTGCACAGTGAGAAAAAACATTAGGCCCGGAGTGCAGAGGGCTGCGCCAGCTGAGCGGGCTGGGCAGGACTTGTCCCTCTGACCTTTAGTCCCTTGCTCCAAAGTCTGGGGGAGGCTAGTGTCACCCTACCTGGGTCCCTCTCTCCAAAGTACAGCTTTCTTCTGTTTGCTTCATTTTCAGATCAGGACCACCTAGATAAAGAAATAGAAAAACTTCGGAAACAACTTAAAGTGAAAGTCAACCGCCTTTTTGAGGCTCAAGGTATTGGCTTGGGGAACTAGGAGGGCAGAGAACTGGCTGAACCTACTGGGAAGGGCTAGAGTGGGAAGCCCCCAAGAGGGGGGCCATAGCCGGGGTGTGCATGGGCTAGAGTGGAGGCAGTAGGCAGTGATTGTGGCCGCCCAGAGATGGGATGGACAGGGAGGCTTGAGGTTCTTATCCCTAACACAGCTTCTACATACCGAGCCTAGAATGATCTCACACTGACTGCCAGGCTAGCTTTAACAAGAGTCTTAGCAGGCCTCAGGGGCCAGCGGTAGAACTGAAGTAGTTTGTCAGCATCTCTAACTTCAAAGGTTGTCCATTGTGAAGGACTCTTCTTGACATGAGTAATTACCTCTGTCTTAGCTAAATCTGGCCCTATTTCCATGTGTTGATAGAGCTGGCTAGGACTTCGCCTTATCCTTCAATTGGCTTTAAGCAGTGCAGACCAGTCTGGTCAAGGTGCTGATGTGTAGCCTCTGAAGCAAAGGAGCACATCAGTGTTAGCCCACCCCACATAGCTCCCCAAAAGTGAGCTTGGTGGGAGGGGGAGCTATGCTGGGATAATGCGAGGGATTGATCCTCCAGAAAAGAGGCATGACTTCCTAAGGCATGAAAAGTTATACATCAAAGCTGAAGCACTGACCCCCAAGTGCACGATACTACCTCAAGTTGCACTATGCAGATTGTTCCTACATACCCTCTCTGCGTGTTGCAGATATTTCAGGCCTCCAGCCCAGCCCAGCTCGCAGCACTCACCTGCTTCCTCACAGTCTCTCATCCCTGAGCCACACTCATCACGAATTAATAGCACCTGAACTCAGCCTTGGGTCCGGGCCTTTGTCCCAGTTAACTCATCCTAGCTGGACTTCGGACACCCTTGGCTCCCCACCAGCTTGGATATGTAATTGTGTTTGTATCATGGGTTGCACTGGAAGTGGTAGATTGGAATTAACTTGCTAGAATTCCAGGAACTTTCCTTTGGGATTCTAAGTATAAACTTCCTATACTGCAATGAGAGATTCAGGAAGGGTTGTCTAGAGTCCATGGCCTCCAAGGGAGCTGACGAGTATCACCCTGTGTGCACCAGGTCTCAGGCCTTCTCCCTTCAGACCATAGGGCAGGCCTGGCAGCATGAACACAGTACTAGCCCTTTGCTGGGCTGACACTGGAGCTAGCAGTATTCAGGGCAGTGGGAGGCCAGGCCTGTTGATGTGTTGTCTTCTCCCCACAGGCAAACCGGAGCTGAAGGGCTTTAACTTGAACCCTCTCAATCAGGATGAGCTTAAAGCACTCAAGGTCATCTTGAAAGGTTGAGACCTCAGTGCCAAGATGGGGACCCACAACCACCATCTCCCCTACAGTTGTGGAGGCCCCAGTACTTTTGGCCTTGAAACCTGCAAGGGCACAGACATCAGGAATCTGGCGTGGCTCTCGCACAGAGCTTTCGGCGCTTGGCTGCTCTGTGGGACCAGGGACCCCTCAGCCTGTCCCTGTGTGCTGTGCCCGATTCCCGGGGCTTGGTGGACACGAGGCCTATTGACGGCCTGGCAGCCACCAGGAGGCGTGGGCGTGAGAATGACTGTAGCAGGCGCTGCTCAACACTGGCCTGCTGTCTAGATGGACGCGGGAAGGTGCAGGACGGAGCAGGCGGCTCTGGCTGGCATCCTCAGAGCAGAGAGGTGAAGGCTGCTGGGGGCAGCTAGTGGTGGGAGTGGGCCAGAGCAAGGGACAGGCTGACGCAGGAAGCGCGCTACACAGGGTCTGGGGCAGCCACCTTGCCCAGTGCCTCCGGCTCTGGTCTTACCTGCTGCTTACCAGCCCGTGACTACTCTTGGTCAGATGCGCCTTGCTGAAGTGGCCCTGGGAGGCCCAGCGGGTTACTTGCCTGCTGCTCTGTAAGCATCGTCCCCTGCCTTCGTGGTCTGAGATCCTGGTGTTTGTACTGTAGGGACTGAACTTTCCTGGTGCTTTTTGAGGGCTTAATAAATTTTATTTAACAGCTTATAGTCTTTTTTTTTTTTTTTGATACAGGGTCTCACTATGCAGTTCAGGCTGGCCTTAAGCTCACTTTGTAGCTCAAGCTGGTCTTGAACTCACAACAATCCTCCTGCCTCAGCGTCCCGAGTGCTGGGATTACAGGCGTGTGCCACCATGCCGTTTTGGTGGCAGGCTCTGCGCCTGGGGTGGGGCTGGCACAGCATGTGGTTCCAGGGGCCAAACCCCGGTCCCGGTGCTTGCTGAGCTGTCTCCCAGCCCTGAACTCTTTCAAAAGGTGCTGGAATAGATTACATTGGCTCTCCTGTTGGGTGGGGTGATAGTTCGGCCATCCTAAGCGCCTGCCTGGCAAGCACAAGGACCCAGCTTCCATCCTCGGTTCCACATGCCGTGGTGGCCACAGAGACCAAGCGTGGTAGCACACGCCTGTGATCCCAGTGCTGGAGAGGCTGAGTCAGGAGGGTCACTAGAGTCCAAGCTGCATGGCAAGACCCTGCACCCAATCAATGAATGATTGAATAATTGTTTTCTTTAAACAATACAGATGTCCATCAAACAGAACACCTCACGTAGTCCAAAAGTGGCCCAGACCTATAGTTTCACATCTTAAGAGTTTTGGAATTCTCCTGTGATGGCCCTACGTGCCAGGTGGGGTTGGACAGCTGTGTCTCTTCCCTGTGGGGACCTTGTTGAGGGAATCGGCTTCGGTGTGGGGCTCGTGGCTGGGCAGGGGGGAGCGGCCGCCAGAGCCCTGAGGTGAACAAGCTCCAGGATGCGAGTGATAAGCAGGTGCAGAGCAGGGGTCCCATTACCCATGACACTGTCTGGCTCTGGACAGGACGGACAGGGTTGGGCATGCAGGTGAAAGATTCTGAACTGAACCATATGGATATTTTCCCTGATGGGTGCTATTCGTTGGGTTTCTCTTGAATCGTGCCCAACTCCCTGGTAGGGTGGACGCTAAGCCCAAATGCCAGTCACTTGTTTTTTTAATTTCTGTGTATGTAGTACAAGGTTTCACTATGCAGCTTGAGCCCGTATGATCTTTCTGCTTTGAGCCTCCCGTGTGCCACCCAGCCTGCTCTTGTGCAGGGGCAGGGCCACTGCAGCACGGGTGGTGGGGGTTGGGCCCCCGTCTTTGTGCTTGCCTAGACAGGTGTTTAGACCACTGACCTATCTCCATGGCCCGTAGTCACTAATTTTTCTTTGTTTTGTTTTCATGTGTGTACAGAAAATGGAACCTAGACCCTTTGCACTGAGCTAAGTCTCCAGTCCTTTTATTTTAAGATAGCATCTTGCCAAGTTGCCCAAACCTAGGCTAGAGCTTGCAGTTTTCCTGCCTCAGCTTCCCCAGCGCTGGGGTCACAGGTGTGCGCTATCGCACCTGGCTCAGTGCTTTCTCCTGGCAGTGGAGCCCAGCACGCTGCACGGGCTTGCAACAGGGATCGAGGAAAATCCCTGATTCTGGCACATAAGGTCCAGAGTAGCTCCACTCCAGTCCCTGAGGGCAGCTGGCTCCCTTCTGGGATCTGTCAGCATCATCTGTAAAAACGGCTGTGGGGTTAACCTAGACAGGCTCTGCCATTGAAACCAGAACTGCCCAGAGCAGGGAGTGGTAGTGGGAGCTGCCTGAGACAGCTGACAGTGAAATGCATTTTTGCAGGATCTGCACTAAGCCCCACTCCCCACCTTGCCCACCTGGCTTGCTGGTTTTCGGATGGCGCCAATGGAATCATGGGTGCTCTGAACGTAAGGTCAGGGTTCTGCAGAGCAGAGCCTGTTTAGGGCTCCGCACTTGGCCAGACTTTCAGTAAACAGTGTAACAACTGCTTGCTCTGTGGCTCACAGACAGGTTTGCTAGCCCGAGGCACCCTTTCAGCTGACCTGAAAGGGGCTAAGGCCAGGAGGAAGAGGCTGGTGCCAACAGCATCCCCTGAGCCAGGCCTGGGGCCGCTGACTCCAAGCAAGGCCTGAGCGCTTTTATTAGATGGGATCTTTGCCAGAGAGCAGAATTTACTGTACTTGTCGTCTTTGGGTCCAGCCACCAAAACAGTCTGTCAAGGTTAAAGCCTATCCAGGCCCAGGCTTGGCTGTCTCCTGGTTCAGTGATGTCCAGGGGCAGGGTGGGTGGATGCAGCCTGTGCTTAGCCAGCAAAGCTGCTGCCAGGCTGGAAGGAGGGAGAGGAATTTGATGAAGTGTACTGGCAGGAATTAGGGAGAGGCCAGGGTGGACCTTCCAGATGCTCTTTCCTGCATGCCACAATCAACTGGAAGCTTTCTTCTGGGCTTGAAGGGAGCAGAACAGCTGCTGCAGCTGGTTTTTCCGATCATTGATGCAGCCTGAAAGGGCAATAAGGTGTTGGCTAGGCAATGGGGTGGGGCTGGGTTGCATCCTGGGCCCACTCCTGAAGTGCCCTGGTGCTCAGCAGGTCATTTACCACTCCAAGCATCAGTTTTCTCAGCCAAGATAAGGACCGACCTTATGCAGTAGACAGGGATTTATCAGGAAACCTGGCACCCGCTGGGGCTTACCTCAGCCAGAGGGTATCAGGTGCTGGACTCAGGAGCTCTAGCCCTTGTGAGAACGGTGTGCATGAAAAGTAGCAGGCTTGAGGAGGTTAAGTGATTTACCCCAACTTCCAAAAGAGCTCGGTCTTGAACCCAGACACACACACACACACACACACACACACACACAGTGCTGCCACACACACACACCCAGTGCTGCCACACACACACACACACACACACACCCAGTGCTGCTGCCACCTGCGTGCTCTCAGCTGCTCCGGAGGCAGTTCCACAGTGTTTCATTTGTGGGCACACTGATGGCATCTGTACATGCGACCACAAGTGCTGGCCTGAAGGTACGTGCCATCTGTCTTAGCACCCAGAAGCCCTGCGCCTGCCGCAGAGACTGACTGAACTGAAGCCCCACTCCGTGTGTCTCCAGGGTTCTTAAAAGTGAAAGTCACTCACCCCTGTGTGAGTAACCAAAAGAGACAGAATCAGGAGCAGAGAAAGCAACTTTTCAGCTGCTGGGCTTGAGGTGGGTGCGGCACAGCAGTAGCTAACGGCATGGCCTGGAGCCTGGCAGAGGCGCAGCTATCGGCCCATCAGGCTTCCAGGTGCTATGCACATTAAACCTGGAGAAGCGTCCTCGCCGCCCACCAAAACCGGACGTGACAGACCTGTGATCTGCTGTGGAGAGCAAATCACAACCCCTTTTTCCTTTGTCTTGCTCCAGCTACATGACCTAACACACCCAGCTTTCTTGCCACTGGGATGACAAGGAAGGGAGGCGGGGGTTCTTCCATTTTGGAATGAAAAGTCAGAGGCTTGAAGAGAAAGCATTGGCGCTTGGGATTAGCTGTTCCTCCCTCCCTGGGACACAGGCACAGTGTCTGGAACTCTTGCAACCATGAAGCGAAGCCCATGACTGCCAAACGAACCTGCTGAGTCCAGCAGGGCGGAAGAGGAAGGACCTGAGTCCCTGGGGCATTGCAACCTTGTCGGCCTGTGTGGCCTGCCTAAGACTTCCTGTGAAACGGTCAGCCTCTATTTAACTATTCGGTGGTGTTTCAGTTACATGAAGCCAAATCCAGTCCTAAATCCCCCAAGCCCTGAAAAACATAAAACTTCTTATCATCAAGGAAAAATAACCACCATAAAATGCAACTAAAAAAGCAAATGACAAACCCAGGAAAATATTCACAGTATGCTTAACAGAGGCATGCTATCTTTAGCATACTAATGTACAAAACTTTGATAAATTTAGGAAACTCTAAGCTGCCCCTAGGAAAATAGGCTGAATAGCTTACAAGAGGAGAAATAGAAGTTAAAAATCTGAAACCTCAGTAGTGCTCACTGGACTGCATGTGGGACAATAAAGAGAGCATTTTTCACCTATGGATTTGGCATATATTTTTCTTTTTTAATTAAAAATGGCAAATTGGAGTACTCTTTCTGGAAAGCAGTTTGGGTGTAGCCAATCCAATCCTTTGATCCATGAATTATGCTTCTAGGAACCTGTCCTAGCAAAATAGCCAGAATTTCAGTTGAGTTTTATGAGAAAGGGTACTAGTCATGGTTTTGGTTTTTTTTTTCCATTTTTGTATTCAGTACAAAGTCTCACTATGCAGCTCAGACTTGTAGTGATCCTCCTGTTTTCAGCCTCCCCAGCGCTGGAATTGGCAGGAGTGGTCCCCAGCTCAGCACTCTTTGGGGGGCAGGGCGAGGGCGGCATGAAGGGTCGGGAATTGAACCCTGGTCTCTGACCTTGCCAACGCAGGTGTTGAGTACGCTGAGCTATCTCACCAGCTCTATGGTATTAGTTATGAAAGTTAAAAAGAATTGCGTCAACTGGCCAATTATAAGAAATTGGCTTGGTAAATGTTGGCATCTAGAAACTAAAATGTTTCGCTGCCTGTAGTGATTTTGTTCTTAATTCTGCTAAGGTGCAGGAAAGTTTAGCTGGCGACATTCAAGTTTTAGAGTCAGATAGACTAGGAGTCCTCCTCACCTGTGACGGAGACCTCAGAACTCTAGGGAACCTCTGGAGACCTTTCCTTATCTGGACAATGAGCACATAAGCTGCCTAACAGTGAAATGAGTTAACATGTGTAAAACATTGGGCTCAAACTTGGCTAAGCAGCGCTTCCAAATGGGAGGTTCTTAATATTCTTGGATAGAGACTCAAAACTCCAGCCCAATGACAATTTTATGAGTATATGCATTTTTTAAAAAACTGGAAGGAAACATGCCAGATTGTTAAAGATGGTTATGTCTGGATGTTCTTTAAAATTTTCCTTCTTTAGTTTTCAAATATTCTACAATAAGCATGAGTAATTTTTATAATCAGGGAAATTTTTCACTTTTTCCAAACCAGCTTTAAGTATAAGCCCTGAAGTCTGTCCATTTCTGTGTGTGTGTGTGTGTGTGTGTGTGTGTGTGTGTGTGTATTTCCGGGAAGGGTCTACAGGGTGTTCAGGGTCTCACTACTAGACTGGATTCGTCCAGTGATCCACCTGTTTACAGCCTGCCAAGAGCTGGGATTACAGGTGCACACCACCAAGCCCAATCTCAATTGCAGTCTCAGCAAGCCCCAGGGATGGGGCCGGCACAGCAGGTCCTGGGATCGAACCCCTGGCTCCTGGGCCTGCTTGCAGGCGCTTTAATCCGCTGAGCTATTTGGCTGGCCCTTGTCATTTCTTTTAACAATAAGGAATAGATGTTTTGGGTTGTTTCCCAGCTGGCCTTTTGAAATCCACCTCCTGACAGATTAATAGTCTCTCTGTGAGCCAGGCGGTGTCCTAGGCATATACAGAAACTATTGCATCTCCATTGGACAGGTGAGACACAGAGAAGCAATCCTCGCCTGAGGTCACACAGCTGCTGAGCTGCCTCCATCACAGTGCTCGGCCAGATGCCTGCCGCACTGCCTGGCCCCTCCCAGGATGTTCCTGGTGCCCACCTGCCCCCTGCCCTGCATACCAAGGTGCGTATTGGTCACGAAGTTTCCTGTCCCCGGCAGGTCAGGGGCCCCCTCCTCTCTGCTCACAGGACCATCATTCCACATGAGGTCGAAGCCTCCAACTCTCTTTTCCTTTCCCGTGAGCCTGGACCAACGAGAGACACAGGGTTAAGGAAGGTGCAGCTAGTGGGGCCAGGTCTCCCTCCTGGACTGTACCGGCTCCGACCTACCAGAGCTCCTTTTGTGCCCAACTAAATGTTCCCTGGTGACCACACCCATAGGTTTCTGAGGGTCATCCTGGCAGCCCCCACACTTACCACAGCAACATGCCCCTGATTTGTGATTTCTGGCATGTGTTTTCTCCCAAACTAAAACCATGGTAGGAGGTAGCTCTTGGTCCTCATACCCTTTATTGTGTCCTCAGCATGTGGCCCAGGCCCGGCCACAGCAAGGGCCCCAAGTGCTTGTTGAATGAATAATCATTCATTTCGCCTTCCAGTGCAAGAGTGCCTCAGTTTTCACTTTAAGGGTCCCTCCCTGCCAACACCCTGGGGCGGGGTTGACACTGGCACAGGGGAGGTGGGCATAAGACCTAGGCCTGGACAGAGTCATAATGACTGGCCCAGGAATTAGCGTGTGGCCCAACCCCAGCAGTGAGAATTAGCCCTCCAGCTTTGGCTGGAATAACTGGGAAAAAATCTGATGTAGGGAGAGAGGGAGGGAGGGAGGGAGGGCGCAACAGAGCTGCACATGGGGCGGGGGTGGAGCATGTGAGAGCAAGTGTGTTCAAGGGAGGGAGGACACAGACCTACCAATCACTGACCAGACAGCTCGGCTCACCCAGGCCTGAGCCAGCTCCCGGGCTTTTTTTGTTTTTGTATCGTGGACATATTGTTCGAACAGCACTTACCATGAGCTAAGCACTTTGAGGAGTAGTCATGATACTTCCTATTTGACAGACAAGGAAGCTGAGGCCCAGAGATGAAGTGATGTGTTCCCAGGACCCACAGGAAGTTTTGGGTAACTCCTTGACTGAGTTTCTGAAAACTATAGATGGTCACTCTGCTCTGGAGAGGTCAAGTCCTCAGGCCACTTACACGGGCACCTCAGTTTCCTCATCTGTGAAATGGTCGAGCAGGCTGGACCTACCTTGGGATCCTCCCTCGTGGTGCAGCCCCAGGGCTGTAGCGCTTGGCTGAGGCCGCCCTCACCTGGCTTCCATGTCCACCACGTGCAGCGTGTCCTCCACCAGGCAGGTCTTGAGCTCATAGTCCTCCTGGCTGCTGGCTGTCAGTGAAGGGGAAGCATTGACCTCCAGGAGCCACCTGGGACCAAGGGGGGGCAGGCTGAGCGTTAATTGGTCCCTGTTGCCACTGGAATGTCACTGAGGCTAAGAGGTGCGTGGTCCCACTACCAGGCCAGGCAGGGCCACTCCCTCCATCTGTACACCCTGAAGAAAGGCAGCGAGAGGGGCAGCTGGCTGGGGCAGGGGTGACCATCCTGCTGAGATGTTTTCCTTCAGTACACGAGAGCCTAAGAGAACCCTACTCTTCCTAGCTGATGTCTACAGCTGGGCGCGTGCCTGAGCTTTCCGGGCTGGGCCATGGGGGTGGGGCCTGTCCCAAGCTGGAAAGGCATTTGAGTCTACAAGGGCATTTGTGGGACAGTGTCACCCTGTAGAGTACAAACACAGAATGGCAAGATCCTTTGAGTTTTCCAGAAAAACCAAAACTCCTAAGTTTTATGTAAAAATCTCCCAAATTTTAGATCTTATCCCTAAATTTAAACAGAAAGACATTCCAAAAGCTACAGTCAACTGCATCTTTAGGCCAGCGTCAGCTCAAGGACCCCGCATCCAGCACACGGCCTCTTATTTTGCACAAACTGTTATTTGGACAGGAAGCTGGGGTACAGAGACAGAAAGGCTCCCCAGAAGCCTGTGGGGACTGGGACCCCCTTTGTGCCCTGTGCTGCCTGAGTCTAGCGTATTCCCCCTCAGGGTCTACCCTAATACTACTGCCACATCTTGCTGCAAAGAGGCATCAGTCCACTGGTGCTGAGGCTCAGTTTCCCTTGAGCCAGGGACTCACTTAGGTCTTGCTCTTGACCTCCTATGCCTGGCTTCAAAAGCCCTTGAGCTCTGGCAAGGTGACCTTGGCAGGGAGTCATTGTCACATCCAGCAGTGCTTCTGGGGATCAGCTGAGCCCATGTCCTTCCAGCCTGGGCCTGGCCTGGCTTGTCCTTGACCTTTCCCTGGCCTTAGGCTCCTTAGAACCCGTGGGCTTCTCTGTCCTGCGGTGTCACGTGGACCATCGCTGCTGTCCCTGCAGCTCCGCCCCCTCCACGGGTACCGCAGCCTCATGCCACATTCCTGGCAGGGACGGACACTGGGACCATATTACCTTACACAGCACTTTCGTCCTCTGCACCCAGATGTCCAGAGGGAAGCAGCTCGCCTGATACCAGGGAGCATTCCTGACCCAGCGGATGACCAGGACAGACCTGGAGCCGGGCTGGGGCCACAAGATGATTGCCCTTTTCTTTCTCCTCACTGTACGGCACAAGCACTGCTATGGCTTTTGTCGGGATGTCCCACAAAGCCTCATGCAGGTGGGGCTTTTGCACAGGTGTCTGGATCTAGAATATGTGATGCTGGAATTTGTCCATGGTGCAGTACTGGACTCAAGGGCACTAGGGTTAAGTAATCTTAAGTAGTCTAGATAAGATGCTGTTAAGGCTCCCAGTTGCTTTTGTCACCTTCTGCCTGCCATGAACTGTTGGCCTTCTGCCATGTGCCACCCTGCTTAGAGCCAGCCCATTATGGACTGAAACTTTTATCAAACGTAAGCCAAATAAATCTTTCATCCTCTGAATTTGGGTCTTCAGTATTTTGTCTCAGCAATGGGAAAAGTAACTAAGACAAACAGTGTCCAGCCCTATCCTACAGACGCACACTGAGGCATGGAAAAACAAGTGTGCCCAAGTACCCACAACTTGGAAGTGGCAGAGCTGGGATAAGAGCTGGCGATGCAGAAGCCCAGCGCATGCGCCCTGCTCCGGGCTGCTCCCCCACTCACGGTTTGAGGTCCTGGTCAATGAGTATGTCGTAGCCATACAGCTCGAAGCAGTGCTTGTCACTAATGACCACCTTCTGCACACTCTGCAGGCTCTTGATGAAGATGTTGTCCATGTCACTGAACAGGGCCTCCACTGCCTGGGGGCCATGCTTGGACGCGAGGTACTGCCGGAAGCGCTGGAGCATCCACTTGCAGCCCTGGGCCGGCAGTCAAGCGGTGAGGGACCCCGAGTAACAGAACCCCAGCTGCCAGGACCCCTGGGCCAACTCACTAGCTCAGCCCCCGGCCTGAGTCGGTGATCAGGGTGATTGGGTGAAGCCTCCTCGTGAAGCAGTCTGTCTGTAGCTAGCAGGACTGGCCACCTAGGACCCCAGATGTCCCTGCTTATGGGGCTCGTGCGAGGCCCTTCCCTAGGTGCCCCTCCCGGAGGAAAAGCTACAGCGACCATGTGCTGCCCAAGGCCAAGAGCAGCCAACAGGCTGCTGTTCGCAGGCACAAGGTCCTGAAAAGGGTGGAGTCAGGAGAGGGGAAATAAGGCAGCAGGTGTGAGTGGGGTTGCTGTGCTGGTGCCCCTGCTCTGGGCCTCCCCTCTGAAAAGTCTGAGAATTGTTTATTTGAATTTGGGCTTGAAGGTTTTTTATTCAGAGCAGATAGCTCATAGGTAAGATAGACAGTGATAGATAATAGATGATGATGAAGATAGAAAGATAGACAGACAGACAGACAGACAGATACATAGACAGACAGACAGATACATAGATAGATAGATAGACAGACAGACAGACAGATAGATGACAGACAGACAGAGAGACAGACAGACAGACAGACAGACAGACAGACAGACAGATAGATGACAGACAGACAGAGAGACAGACAGATAGATAGATAGATAGATAGATAGATAGATAGATAGATAGATAGATAGATGACAGACAGACAGAGAGACAGGTAGGATAGATGAACAGGTAAGCGAGATGGCGGATCTGTGGGATGCACCATTGACAGACTGAGCAACAGGAGAGAGATACCATCCAGGAAGAAGGGGGGGAACACTTTTTGTTTGGGGTGCATTAGTTTGACCTGCAACTTTCAAATATTTAGACACAAGAGCTGTGGGCCATCTTATACCCTTGGCCGGGGCCACACCAATGGGACGGGTTGCCCTGCCCGCACCAGTGACCTGAGTCTTGTCTGAGCTTCCAGCCCCGCCCCACAAAGCGACCCTTGTGGAGTGGGTCACCTTCTCTGGGTGGTAGTCAGGAGACGTCTTCTGCACGGCCACATTGGTGAGATGAACATCTGACAGAGGTTGGTGGTCAAGGCCAGTGTGGACGAGAAGAGGGAGCCCTGCTCCGCCGTGCCCTCAAGGGCAGCACAGCCCTCGTGGGGGACTGACCGCTCAGCGTTCCTGCTGTGCGCCTTGGAGTCGGTTGGGTCTGGGCTCACATCTGCCTGTGTCTGAGTGACTGGGGCCTCTGAACAAGCTGCCTATTCCTCTACCTCAGAAATGGGGGAATGCAACAGGGCACTGGCTTCACAGGATTATTTGAAGAATCAGATAAGTATCATGTAAAAGTGGCACGGTCCCTCGCAGCCGATGCTGTATCGTGGTATTATTTCAGCTCAGGACACACTGAGTGTCCCCTCACCACAAGGGCTCGGACTGAGAAGGGGGTCCAGCATGAGCGGAGGGCTGGGGTAACCTTAGAAGACCCGAGAGAGTCTGCCTTCTGGTACTGTCACTGCACCGCCCTCCAGTGACACCAGCAACCCTCTGCAGGTCCCAGAGCACACTCACACACTGTCGCATGTGCTGCCAATGGCTCCCGTCTCACAGCTGAGAAGCTAAAGGCCAGGAGAAGGCAGTGCCGGCCGCAGACCCTGCAGGACTGGGCAGGACAGATCCCATAGCTCCTGAAATGGTCGTAGGACCTTGCCTTCTCCGGGACTTATCATTCTCAGCTGAAGAGGTGGAGGCCTTAAGTCACTGGCTCCAGTCCAAATTCTCCTTGTTCGTGGCACGTGGGAAACATCAAAGAGGTGTCAGCTGCTCAGAGAAGGTGTCCTCTTTAGCTCCTTTCTCCTAAAAGGTCGTCTTTAGATGATGTATTTAAAGAATTTTCTTTCTTATTTGTCTGAGGGTTTGTCTGGCCCAGTTGCTAAAGAATAAGCACACAACCAATTACTAAACAGGAAGGGAGCCCTTACATTTATGATCAGTTGATTTCAAGGCAGGCGCTTGGCTGGCTGAGGCACGAGGATCACCTTGAGCTGAAGGCCAACTTGGGCTGTGGAGTGAGTTCAAGGCCGGCCTCAACTGCATAGCAAGACCCTCTCTCAAAGAAACAAAAAAATGGAAACACTATTATTAAAAGGCAATTCAGGGGCAGAAGAAGGAGTCTTCTGCAAATGGGGTAGGGCGGCCTGGGAGTCCACGGGCAGGAGAATAAAATGGGAGCCCTGTCTCAGAGCCATAGACAATGCTGTCCTACAAATGGACCAAAGATCTACACAAAGAGGAAAACCTAAAAATTCATAGAAGAACAGATAGGAACAAATCCTTGCGACTATGGGCTGGGCAGAGTCTCTTTCTTTCACCAAAAGCACAATGATTGAGAAAAGAAAAAATAAATTGACTTTACCAAAATTTTAAAGCTTTTTGTTTTAAGACATTATCAAGAAACTGAAAAGATAACTCAAGAAGATGGGAGAAAATATCTACAAATCATTGATCTGAAACAGAACTGTTAATTTAGACTATATAAGGAATTCTTATAATTCAATAATTAAACAAATTTTATGAAAAATGGGCAAAGGGTTTGAATAGTCCAACAGGCACACAAGAGAGGCCTGACACTGAGTCAGGGACGTCCAAAACCCACTAGAGCTGCTAGAATAAAATAGATAATAGCAGGTGTTGGTGAGGAGGTACAGAAAGTGGAGTCCTCACCAGATGCTGGTGCGCACGTAAGCTTCGCAGGACCTTGGAAAACAGTTCCCACATCCTCCAAGGGTAGCCATTCCAGTCTTAGGTGTGCACCCGAGATAAAAGCTATGTCCACACAAAAATGTGGGCACACATTTGCATTTTATGATAGAAAAAAGGTAGAGAGGAGGTCTCCAGGACCCACCAGGAGATAGGTCGATCCTAGACCCCTCCATTGGATGGAACGCTTCCACACAACAGAACACTAGTTGGCAATTATGATTACTGGTCCAGAGGAAGCCCACGCCCTAAGTGAAGGAAGCCGGCCACAAAAGACCATGTGCTGCGGGGTCTATTTCCATGAATGTCCAACCGAGGCGGAGGCCCTGGTGAGTGACAGCACTCTACTGTGGGATTTCTTTGGGGAGGATGGAAAAGCCCTAAAACTCCCGGAAGCGGCGTGCTGCGATACACGCTGTTTCATGCGTACCTCAACGGGGTACCTTTCTGGCGTGTGACCTGCTGCATCTCCTGATTTGTATGTCAGTGATGTCCTGGACTGTCTTTTTATATCAAATTTGCAAGACACAAATTCTAAGGCTAAAAGCCCTGCTTTCTCATCATGTGAGGTGCTTCACCTAGATGATCCCCTTGTCTCGGAGATGGCTTTGGAAGATGGCTGTTGCCAGCACGGGGCTGCATCTCACTGAAATGAAGTGCATAGGTTAATGAGGGAGGGGTAAAACTGTAAGGAACTCTGGGGAGAGAATCCGGCCCGACGCCCTTCACTCTGGGAGAAATCTCAGGCACAGTGAAGGGTTTGCCAAAGAAGTCGGCCGGCTGTAGCCTTGAGTGTTGCAACAGCAAGAAACAGATCATCCAGCACCTGCCACACACAGGCCACCGAGCCACAAATCCACTCCATGCAATACCTTTAAAAATTGTCTACAAGGAAAATACGGAAGCTGGTGCTTGTTGGCGGTAAGGGACAGCGGAAAAAGCTCTCCAGATGAGCCCGGAGGAAAAACACCCACAGGGTGAGCAGCCGTCTCAAGAAATGTGCCTCGGAGCCGGGCCTGGTGGCGCACGCCTGTAATCCCAGCACTCGGGAGGCTGAGGCAGGAGGATTGTTGTGAGTTCGAGACCAGCCTGAGCTACAAAGTGAGCTTAAGGCCAGCCTGAACTGCATAGTGAGACCCTGTCTCAAAAAGACAAAAAAAAAAAAAAAAAAAAAAAGAAATGTGCCTCGGGAAAGGAGCATCTTTTATTTTTTGTACTTTCCTGATTTGCACTTAATGTGCTATATAACTTTATGATGAAAATGATATCCTCTATGCTTTACTATTTTTATTACTAGGGAAGAACATATCTGTTGGAGAAAAAGTTCATAATGTAAGGAAATGTTTAAAGTTGAAAAGAAGTGTTTGCAGACCTGGCTCTAATCCTCTGCAGCTCTCAGACGAAACAGCTTCCCCAATGATGCTCAGACATCCTCCTAACAGGAACATATTTTTAAAAAGGATATGCAGATGCTCACATTTACAATAGGATAATAAATCCATTTTGCACCTTGCCGGTTTTTTTTTTCCACTTAAAAGTGTCCATTGCTTTTCCATTTCAAAATCCCATTGTTCTTAACATCTCCATAACATCAAGTCGGTGCTTCAGGGTTCACTCCCCCCTCCCTCGAGCGTGATCCGAATGGTTTCTTTGGTTATGTATATATATGTATTTATACAATTTGATTTCTTTGGGGAAATTCTATATAACAAATAACAAAGTCAGGTTACATGGGTTTTTTTTTTTTTTTCTTTTTTTGTCTTTTTTGAGACAGGGTCTCACTGTGCAGTTCAGGCTGGCCTTAAGCTCACTTTGTAGCTTAGGCTGTCTCGAACTCACAACAATCCTCCTGCCTCAGCCTCCCAAGTGCTGGGATTACAGGCCTGCACCACCACGCCCAGCTTCGGGTTACACATTTATTTGATTAGTTTGTGAGCCCCAAACTACATTATTTGAAAAGCTGTAACATCTGAAGCAAAGATGGCAAAATATTACTGTCTGCTAAATAGGAACAGTAAATACACAGGGCTCTGTTTATAGTCTCTTCTGCAGCTCTCTATATTTGTTTGGTTTCATGTTTGTTATTTTAAGTTTTTAAATATATTTTAGTACTGCAAAATTAAAAACAATTTAAATGAAGGTGTGGTAATGCTATGCATTCGCTCATTGCAAAGATCCAATGAGCGAAGCCTCACTAAATAGGAGTGGGCGAGCCCTGGGGAAAGGCCTGAGCTCTTTTTTTAAATTTTATTTAATTTTATTTATTTTATTTTTTATTTTTTAAATTTTTGTTTTATTGAAGTACAAATATCAATGAGACACTTTTAAGATACCTTGACAAGATGGATTTGATAAATTAATACATTTCAAACTGTTTTCATAATGTTTTGGTATCATAGAAGGTGCATACATGATATTATACTTACAGACATTATTATAGCGTATGTCTCTTATCAGTAAATAGAGTGTAGCTGTTTACGTATCTTATTTTTTATACCTGAGCTACATCAAAGATTCAACAATTAATACTTTCTACCTTGTTATTTTCCTAGCGGATGACCATAGTACTAGAAGCCGACATAATATCCTGTCCAACCACCATCAGTGCAAATCTTGCCTCTCATAGGATTATGTAGAAGCACGGCGTTATCTATCCCAACTGTGCTGTCCATACATACACATCATGATTCTTCCTTTCGTGGGCGTGGGCGGGATCGAGGAGGATGGCAGAGTCCCTGAGCTCTTTCATGAGTCCCCTCGGGGTCGGCCGAGGCAAGCAGACACTTGTAAGTGACGAAGGGGACACTCACATTTACTGGGGGCCAATCTGCCAGCACTGTTTGCTGCCGTATTTAATCTTCATTCAAAAGACGAGGTGGCAATAAGATAGAGCTGCATTAAATTTGCTGACTTGCACTGATAAATCCTCAGAATTACAAAATAAAATAAATATGTTGGAAATTAAATTGGTGAAGTTGAAGAAAATAAACTGTAAAATATACTCAGAGCCAGGCATAACAGTGTACGCCTGTGATCCTGGTACTCCAGGAGGCTGAGGCAGGAGGATTACCAAGTTCCAGCCCAGCCTGAACAACTTAGTGGACAGCAAGATCCTGTCTCAAAATAAAAAAATACAAAGGGCTGGGGATGTAGCTCTGCCAAGGGCCGGGGTTCAATTTCTAGTACCCTTCTGTAACCAAAATAAAAAGTGCTCAGAACGGCCTAACATCAACCTTCCATGCAGGTAGAATAAGTCAGTGCCTGGGACGCTCCCTTGCAATCAGGCCATGAAATGAAGGCAGAGATGTGAGCAGGCTAAAAGCGTGGCCAAGCCAGGCATGGTGGCGCATGCCTGTAATCCCAGCACTCGGGAGGCTGAGGCAGGAGGATTGTTGTGAGTTCGAGACCAGCCTGAGCTACAAAGTGAGCTTAAGGCCAGCCTGAACTGCATAGTGAGACCCTGTCTCAAAAAAAAAAAAAAAAAGCGTGGCCAGTCCCAGCCGGAAGCCTGGCGACCCCTCACCCGATTCTCCCAGGGCCTTGGTCTCCCAGGCCTGCGACCTAGCTCCTGTGCATTTCATTCTGATGACAAAAAGTTAAAACCTTTTTCTTTTGATGTGTATAATTTGTAGACAATGCAGTCACATGGGTCAAAGGTACAAAAATATGTATACAAAGTAACATCCTTCCACCCGCCCACTCATTTGTTGTCCCCAACACAACTTCTGTCTCTGGTTTTTTTTTTTCTTTTCCTATAGTCCTGGGGACTGAACCAGGGCCTTACACATGCAAAGCCCACGCT
Source organism: Ctenomys sociabilis (assembly GCA_004027165.1). Taxonomy (NCBI): domain Eukaryota; kingdom Metazoa; phylum Chordata; class Mammalia; order Rodentia; family Ctenomyidae; genus Ctenomys; species Ctenomys sociabilis. The sequence goes on along the minus strand of PVKA01021018.1, from coordinate 1,985 downwards.
CCACCTCTGAGCTCTACTCCCAGCTATGTTTCCAGCTTTCCGTCCATCCCTCAGAGATCTCTAGGCACAGATTAGCAAACACACATATATGTGATCTTTAACATGAAAGGAAGCATGCTTTTTGCTGTTCTATACTTTGTTTTCTTCTAATTAACAATTCATATCTGTACAGAACATGCTTCCCGCTCCATTTTTAACAGCTGCCTAGTATTCCACTGTACAAATGTACCTCTCGTTCGCTCATTTTCTACTCTTCTTGCTCTGACAGAAAGGGCTGTGCAGTGAACAGGACCTTTGAGCCTATCTTTTCCTGCATTGTCGGAATACCTTCAGGATAACTTCCCAGAGGAGGAACTGCCAGAGCAGAGGGTATGTGCAAAATTAGGCTTTTGATAGACATTTGCCAGACTGCCTGCTAAGGGCAGGGACCAACTTTCACTCCCACCACAGCACACGGCTGCCCCAGCCCTGCCAAGGCAGTGTGTTAGCGGAGCCGTGGTCTCTGCCAAGCGGATGACAGTGGAGTTGTATTTGAAGGGACACATGTGTCAATGAGTGGCACTGAAGGGACAGAGGCATAAAAGGAAGCAAGCATTCCACAGGGCCAAGCCCCGCCGCTCCTCTGCACCCGTGCATGCGACCGTCCACGCCACCAAATCACCACCCACCACCCAGCAGAGCAGCTTGGGCTCTGAGCGGGCCTGCACTCCCTCTCCTGCCACCCCAAGACTGGCCGCACCCAGCAGGAAAGGACAGGGACAGGTGCGTCCCGTGCACAGACCCCCGGGGGAGCCCAGGACTGGCACCGGCCTGTGCGCTGCGGCCGCGGAGCCCAGGATACACTGGTCGTCAATGCTGCTCAGCGTGAAGCGGGTGTTGGAGAATCGGGCGAAGCCATCCCGGTAGAGCCAGGCACGCAGCGGGAGGTACTGAGGAGGGTGGGGGCGGGCACAGAGGGAGCAGAGAGGGGACACGAGGGCCTCATGCCTCCCGGCTTCCTCACCTGCTGGCCCCTGCGCCGGGATGTTCCACCTTCCCTCCAGGTCACACTTCCGGGATCCATTCTCACATCAGCCTTTCCCTTTTCCCATCCCCCCAGCACTAGAGATTGAATCCAAGGCCTTCTCACTGAGCTGCATCCCACCCCCAGCCCCTTCTGTTGTTTTATTTTGAGACAGGATCTGCCTAAGTTGATAAATTGCTCCAGCTGGGCTCAAACTTATGCTCTTCCTGCCTCAGCCTCCGCAGAGTGCCGGAACTATAGACATCACCTCCATGCCCAGCCTGACATTAGTCGTTGACTGTGTCCCTTCCTCCTCTGGGGGCAGGAGCAGAAGGGCAGGGGATGGCCTTCTGGACTGCACCACCATGCGTAACACCCCCGTGGAAGCGTGTCCCAGCACAGCAGTGAGCCTGAGACATCCGGGTGTCCATGTGCCCGGCACAGAGCAGCGTACTGTGAAGGGTTAAGTATTTGCTTGATTGATGAATGAATGAATGAGTTTTGCCCACTGTACCACCTCAGGCAAATCGCTCTGTCTGTGTCTACCCCTCTGGAAACAGCCAGCCCTCAGAGCTCCCTCAGTCGGTGCTTAGAGGGGCTTGGTGACAGCCAGCTTGCTAAATAGGCAGCCTGGTGTCCACAGGAGTGGCCGTAAAGGACTGAATGGAGAAAGAGGGACGGAGACTGAGAGGGGACAGAGCAAGGTGCCGAGGTTTAGGTGTGCCTGCCTGCCTTGACCAGGCCCTGTGTCTCCCAGGCTTCCCCAGACACAGAAAGAGAATTCCCGAGCTCACACAGGCTCTCCTGGGACAGCCCCTCCCCGCCCTCTGCAGCCGGCGGTCCCTGGCCTTGTCCTTGGTCACTCACCGACATCACCAGCACGTAGACTCGCAGGTCAAACTTGCGGCCTATTAGGAAAAGGAAAAGGACTGATTTGTGCAACAAATACTGACTGTGTCAGACAGCACAGTAGGGGTGCAGC
>PVKA01021017.1:19903-39448 GCA_004027165.1 Ctenomys sociabilis | reverse complement strand
TATCTATCCCAACTGTACTGTCTATACACACACATCCTGATTTTTCTTTCTACAACCCTTCCTTTGTCTACACCTGTCAAAAGTGGGCACTCCATTGACATTCAACTACCTTAGGTTCTTGAACTCGACACCACAATCCAACACAGTCCAGCATTCTGCAACCATAGGGAGTTATTCAAAGAAATTGTCGACCATATCCTAACAGGAGATCTTAACACACCCCTATCTCAAAAAGATAGGTCAACCAGACAAAAAATTAGCAAAGAAGTAGCAGAACTGAACAAGAGCTTGGAACAAATGGACCTGGGGCTAACATTTAGAAGTGGAGGAAAGAAAGCAAATCACTACATGGGGAAAAAGGGATCACAGAGAGATATCAGGTATCTGTGATGGCCAGGAAAAGCATAGTAAGAGTCTGAGTGATCTCTTGCAGTTTCCTGGTACCAGAAATATAAAGTTTTGTTCTTAATCAGTGATTATTAGCAATTTTTCACAGAGCAAGTAGGAAGACCTTAAATGGCTAGAAATCTGTTTCTTATTTGGGTTGTTTTGTAGATATATTTATAAAATTGTGAGTTTGCTGGTGCTTTGGGTGAGTAGGTCTCAGCCTAATATGAAGAAGTTAGTAAAACAAGTACCAAATTATAGTGTCTACCTTTAACTTATTTATATGACAAGAGTTCCTCTCATTAGCATCTGTGACTTTATGTGGTTTACATATATTTTTATTTTAATTATTAATCTGCATGGGTTTAAGTGTATTCACTTGCTATTTGTTTTCAAATTATTTAATTCTGCATTTTCTTTGTCTTTTCTTTCATTTCTTTCCAGAACCATGGATTGAACTGAGGCCCCTGTGCTTGCCAAGGAAGTTTTTATTCCACTGCGCCATCTCCCTGGCCTTGTATATCTTTTCTTGACATAATAGAGGCTGACCAGATATGTTTTTGTTTTTGTTTATTTATTTATTTATTTATTTATTTATTTACTTATTTATTTTGTATTTTAGGGAAGGGTGTTCAGGGTCTCTCTGTTAGATGGGACTCATAGTGTTCCACCTGTTTATAGCCTCTCAAGAGCTGGGATTACAGATGCGCACCAACACACCCAGTCTCAATTGCCATCTCAGTGTGTCCAGTGGGGTGAGGGGTAGGCTCAGCAGGCCCAGGGTTGAACCCCTTGCCCCTGAATATGTTTAAGGTGCTTTAATCCACTGAGTTATTTGGCCAGCCCTAATGAGAAATGTTTAATTCTCTTCTAAATACTTTCTCTTTTTTAATTATAATTTGTGTATGATTTTAAGTCTTTTCACTACAGATTATAGTAGGCATCATTAGTACATCACAGAGTACTTAGAACTCATATTCTTCACATTTCTGTGCACATAAGACTTGAAAAAAAAACATTTGTCCAATTTTCATGCTATTGCTCTGTAGCATTTGCAAATGGTAAATTCTTTGTAGCAAAGATTTTTTTCTTTTAAGAGTTATTTTCATTTCATAAATGTTAAGAGCAAACTTTTAAAGTGCCTTTTCTATCTCGTTTATATTGACCTTTTGTAATGGTTCTCATTACTTCCCATATATCTTAGTTTCGGTTATCATCTCAGTCACACTGTGAATCACCTCAAAAATCTCTAAATATTTCCTGTGAATGGTTTCCTCTTTATCCAGTGCACAGAAAATTATTGTAAATAGTTCCTTTCAACACTGACTTTTATGTCAATATGAATTTTCAAAGATACATGAAAATTTCACAAGGAGAAAAATATTAAGGTCTCAAAACCTTAGGTTTAAGAACTTCTTTTGCCACATTGCTATTAAATTAATTGAGAAAGTTTATGTAATGTCAAAGGTAACATGTGTTTCATCAGAAAAACTGAATGAATAAACCTATCTTTTGAGATGACTCTAAAGTATATCAATATGCCTAGAATAGTGTCTGAAAGAATACTGTTGAATAATTATTAGCATTAACAAAAATATTGAAAGTAGCATCATTAGTGCTCCTTAAATATGGCTTTGAACCAGGACAGTAGAAATATAAAATGTAGAGTCCTTCTTGATGTACACATTGAATCTAATAACTTTAAAATGTGTATCACTTAATGTGGACTGACTTCAGAAAGTAATGTATCCGTAATTTTCTGGCTTTTAAAAAAAATGTTTACTCATGTATGTATTTATTTTGTACAGGTTTTTGCTATATACATCAGACTCATAGTGATTCACCTGTCTCAGCCTCCCCAGCGCTGGGATTACAGATGTATCCCACTAGCCCAGTTTCAGTGGCCAATACATTGTTCCTGGTGTTCCAGTACTGAGTGCAGAATCCAGGTCCTCCTTGCAAGAAAAGCACTTAGACCACTGACCTATTGCCAAACTAAGTAATTTTCTTAGTAAACTTAAATTATATTCACATATAAGCACAATTAAACTTGGAATTTAACTATATCTGTGTCATTATCTTAAAATATATTCAGGCTTGATTCATACTTTAGATACATCTGGACGGTCTCAGATAAAAAATATGAGAGGAATAAAGTGAATATTACCATCTGTGACTAATGAGACTTAATGTACACAAAAACCAATTAGTGTTATTAATAAGAAGAAAGAATTGCTAATGGCAAGTAGCTAATACTATAATGAGTTTAGATGACTTTTTGCTTGTTCACTAAACAACATTCTGTAAATGTCAGGTCTTTTACAAATTAACCTTGATTTTAAATTTTAGTATGTTTGATTCAGTCTTTAAGATCTCTGGTTACTGAATTCCATTATCAGAAAATGAAGACTGTTTTATTGAAGAAATCACATGGCTCAAAAACATATTTTTTGTTTAGTATTTTCTCATGAAAACTATAGGTGAAATTGTAAAGTAGTTTCTCTTACAACTATGAACGCATTCTTAAGGTTTTTCACTTACAAAATAGCTTCTGTGTAAAGAACTTACATTTCCTCGATTGCTATGTTTTATAAAACAACTTTAAGATAAAATGCTTAGAACTATTGATTATGATTATGATATATTTGTCCTTAATCCTAAATTTGTCAGTCCATTATCTTACACCATTTAATAATATTTTCAGAATTCCATATGCATAATCTGAAATAGCTTTCAGGTACCACACAATGAAATTCATGTGAGAACATTTGAAAAATAACTACTAAATTTTTAGGAAGAACGCAGATCAAGACAGTACAGAAACAGTATGCTCACATGATTGTTCAGTGCATCTGCTGTCAGGGTGGTGAAACTATAACCTAGAGTACAATTTTATACACTACTTGTACAATACTATGTGTAGCTATGCATGTATATTGTGCAGCATTGATATCTACTCAGTAAGAACGATTAAAGAAGGATATTTTAAGAAATAATTAGTCTGAAAATCTTTTAATCAAATGTGGGAGATTATTTTCAGTAGCAAGACTTAGGTAGACTAATGTTTGCACATATGATGTTCAAATATTGCTTGAGTTGTTTCTTCTAATATCATTTTGACTTTTCAGAAATAATATGGAGATGGATACTTTCTTCACTCTCCAAATTATTACAACTCTCAATTAAATGCAAATTAAATGTTTCAAAGCAGAGTATGTCTCAAAGTCATTTCATTTAAGAAAAGTCGGTCACAGGAATGTACTTCTACGATGTTGTATATGTTAGATTTTAAAATTTCTGTGTAAAATATGTAATTGTTTATTCATATTTTTACATTTTTATTTTTTTTACATTTTTTCTGCACATTCCATAGGGACTTAGTTTAACATATCAGTACTTGATAGAAAACATCTGTTCCATGTTATGTTTAAGATGTTTGATATTCAGACAGGTAGCGAGGTTAAGCTCAACTGCCTATGTTTGTAGGGTAATCATTAAGATTTTCTTTTGAAGGGCTAACAACTTAAGTTCACAGACCAAAATTACAGAAAATGAAGAAGTACGAGGACAGCCAACATTTTGGCACTAGACTTTCAAGGTCAGTGAGGAATCAGGACATAGGTACACCTATTATACATTTCAAAATAGCTAAGACATTTCCAGTATATTCATCACAAACAAGATAACCAGATGAAATGATAAATATGAACACTATCTTGACTAAATCATTCCATATATACATATATATACACATATATATATACACATATATATATAATATAGTATAACGTATGAATATGAATGATTACTATTTGTCAACTAAAATTTTAATATTAGACAGTAAGAGAGTTGTTTCTGGGTGAAATGTATGGAACACATTGGATGTATCTGTTCAATAGCTAGACAGTTACAGTTGCTGAAGGAAAGTAATTCCCAGAAATCTTTTGTACAATACAACATGTATAGTTAAACATGAGGTATTATGTACTTAAAATTTTATCAAAAAAATGGATTGAGGGTGAATTTTATTTTCAGTATTCTTGCTTCAAAAAAGGAAAATTTGAAGTGACAAACATGCTTATTAACTATAATTCTGTGATATCAGTGAGTATATGTGCATGTTTTAACTCATGAAATAACACACATTAATTCTGTAGTGTCATTTATTCATCAGTTATGCTTCAATACAGCTTGGAAAATAAAAATAAAACATTGTAATAGTAAACCTTAAACCTTAAAACAAGTGACTCACAGAATAGAAGACACAAGAGAAATGGACAAATTCCTAGAAAGATACAAAGTAACAAAACTGAATCAAGAAGATACAACAACTCTTACTAACCCAATAAAAGTCAATGAAATATGAAATGTAATAAAAAATCTACTAACAAAGAAAAGTCCAGGCCCTGATGGATTCACAGTTGAATTCTACAAAAATTTAAAGAAGATATAATCCCTATGCTCCTCAAATTCTTTAATGAAATTTAAAACGAAGCTATTCTCCCAAAATCACTTCTGGAGTCAACTATTATATTGATAACAAAATCAGGGAAATATACGCTAAAAAAGAGAACTACATACAGACATTATTATAGCAGATGTCTCTTATCAGTAAATTAACAGTGTAGCTGTTTACTTCTCTTATTTTTTATACCTGAATTATATCAAAAATTCAACAATTATTTTCCTAGTGGATGACCATAGCACTAAAAGCTGACATAATATCCTGTCCAACCACCATTAGTGCAAGTCTTGACTCTCATAGGATTATGTAAGGGCACAGCATGATCTATCCCAACTGTACTGTCTATACACATACATCATGACTTTTTCTTTCTATACCCCTTCCTTTGTCTACACCTGTCAAAGCTGGGCACTCCATTGTCATTCAACTAACTTAGGTGCTTGAACTCGAAAACACAATCTAACACAGTCCAGCATTCCACAACAATAGTGAGTTATTCAAAGAAGTTGTGGACCATAGCCATTTACAGCTCAGCTTAATATTATGGTCCCATGAAGTATACATCATTTTTATACTTTTCTGCTAGAGGGTTAAGACATAGATAGAGCAAGACTTATATACCAACACATGTACTTTATGTTTCTTGAGTGGTCAGTGAAGTCCCCTCAGGGTGTATCTTGTAGTCCTGTACATTATTCTGTAGATCCTTTGTCTGTGTCATCCATGTGGATGAGTCAGGGCCAATGCTTGACCAGTTTGCTCTCTGTGAGAGCCTGAGAGAACGTTTTCTTTCCATGTGACTCTCCCCAGGCACACTATAGAACTTCAATCTCTTTCTTCTGTGGCTCCATGATCTCCTTGTTCAGAAAATTCGGAGCTCAACTGAGTTTCATGATGTTGCATTACAGGTTCTCCTGTGTCCTGAGTCTTCGCTGACCTTGAAAGGCTAGGGCCAAAATGTTGGCTGGCCTTGTGGCTCTTCTATTTCTCCAACTCTGATTTGTGAACTTAGGTTGTTAACCATCCAGAAGAAAAGGTAATTAGTATCCTGCAGCAAATGCCATTCACTTTGCCTTATCAGACTCAATTGATTTTAGTTGTTGTTGTACGTTTCCTTTTGTATTTCTGTTTTCTGCTTGTTATACTAGGGAGACTATACGATATTTACACATGTGTGTCTGGTTTATTTCACTTAAGAATATATGTTCAAGTAGCATCCACTTCAGTATAAATGCTTCAAACTTATCATTCTTAATAGCTGAGTAATATCATGTATGCTCCTTGTACGATACCAAAACAGTATGAAAGCAGTTTGCAGTGTATTAATTTATCGAATCAGTCTTGTTAAGGTGTCTTAAAACCGTCTGATTCATATTTGTACTTCAATAAAATAAAAAAAAATAAATGCTTGGTACTCATATTTATCAATTTAAAGAACTATTAAGTCCCTTAGTAGTTTAATATTTTAAATGACTGCTGAATCTCTCAAAATTTTTGCTGAATCACTTTAAATTCCTATTTCTATCTTACAGAAATATGAAGTATAGTTACGTTAAGTGACTTACGTACGTTCACACAGCAGTAATATGGCAGTTTTGAGAATTAATTCAAACTACCTTTCTAATAGTCTGTTTATTATTAATATTGTGATTAGCCATTCTCTGTGCACATTTTGAGTTTAAATAAAATTTATATTATACGTGTCTCTATAAAAAAAAGAGAACTACAGGCCAAACTCCCTCATAGATGCAAAACTCCTCAATAAAGTCTAGCAAATAGAATCCAACAAATCATCAAGAAGATTATACAGCATGGACAGGGAGGTTTCATCCCACGGATGCAAAGATGGATCAATATATGCAAATCTATAAATGCAATACACTACATCAATAGAGCCAAATCCAGAAATTACATGATCATCTCAATCGACGCAGAAAACATGGTATCCCATTCCCCTAAATTCTTCACCATTCTACCCACCTCCTATCCTGTTCTCTACCTAATCTTTGTCTCTATGGTTAGGTTTTTTTTTTTTTTGGCACAACTGGGGACAGAACTCAGTACCTTCCACATACCAGGAAAGTACTCATTCTACTGAGCCATCTCCCCAGCTCCTGGTTGTCCTTTAAATGTGATCCTTTTCTTTATAGCTTTCAGTATATCGTTCTTGCGCTGGATTTCAGGGATCCAGACTATTATGTCTCATTGTATTTTTAATTGTGTTGAAATCATTTGGAGTTCTGTATGCATTAGTTATTGATTGTCACATTGTTTCCTCGTATTTGGGAAGTTTTCTGCTATTACTTCTGCCCATATTCTTTTTTTTTTATTTTACTGAAGTACAAATATCAATGAGACAGTTTTAAGACACCTTAACAGGATAGATTCAATAAATTAATACATTGCAAACTGTTGTCATGTTTTGGTATCTTACAAGGTGCATACATGGTATTATACTTACAGACATTATTATAGCAGATGTCTCTTATCAGTAAATTAAGAGAGTGTGGCTGTTTACGTATCTAACTTTTTATACCTGAATTATATCAAAGATTCAATAACAAATACATTTCATATCATTTGTATTGACTCCTTCTTTCTCATTGGTGCCTATTACTCTTGCATTATTCATCTTTGCATCATCTTGCAGGTGACTAATTACTTTTTCCTGCACCCTAGTTGTTTTTAAGAAATCTTTTCTAAACTTTTCACTAACTGCGACAGTGTTTTCAAGATCTGAAAACTCTATCTTCACTTTCAGTCAAACTTTTTTGCAAGCTGGTGACTGAAATTTTAACTTACTCTATATCTCTTTGACTCTGCTTAATGTGAACTATTTCTTTCCTGTATTGCTAATTCAAGGAATCCATTGCTTTTCTAAGCCCTTCTAATTTTATCATTGTCTTTTTGAGAAGCAGTTATTAATTCTTTTGCTTCAGAGATTATTTCTGATCTGATTTCCTCTATATGTTTCTGCATTTGATTCTTTAGACACTATTCACAGATTTCTTGTTTCATTTCAAAGATTAATTCTGATCTGAATTCCTCTATACCTTTCTGCTGTTGTTTCTTTACTTCAGACACTACTAATTTATAGAATTCTTTTTATCTCAGATATTAATACCGATCTGAGTTCCTCTATATAATTTCTGATATTGTTTCTTTACTTCAGACACTATTAATTCAGACTAGCTATGTTAGTGTCCTCTGAACTTGTTCTGGGTGGGCTCGGGACATGAGATCGCATTTTACTTCTTCTGTTTGTAATTTTGTATAGCACTGTCCACTGACTGTTGATGTACAGCTTCAGTGCAGTTGTAAACTTAGCACCTCCTAAAATTCAGGAGCAGATATAGTTAGAGTTCATCCAGTTGTGTGTGTATTGGGTCTGGGTACTGTGCTCTGGGCCTTCCTGTTGCAGCCCTTGAAGATGCTCTGCTCCCGGTTTAGCTGCGTGGTTTTGGCACCTAGACTCACTGCAGGAACTTCAGGTGCAGAATTTCAACTCAGGCATGTGTGCCAGGCCTGGGCTGGGTCTGGAGATATCTGCGGGGGAGGGGGCGGAGGAGAGCACAGAAGCTCTCCCACACACTCACAATGCCTTGGCTTAGGTTGATCTGAATGGGTCCCAGGAGTACAGCGGAAGTTCTGTCTTGCAGGGTAGACTTGGCCTGGCTCTGGAGGAGTGGGGGGGGAGGCAAGAGTATGGCAAAAGGTCTCTTTTTATGGTGGTCCTGGGCTTGATGCAGAGAAGTTCACCTGAGGCAGGAGAGGGCAGAAGATCACACACACACTCCCAGGGCGTGGGCATGGGCCGCAAATTTAAACAATGAGATAACATCTCACTCCAGAAATAATGGCTTTCATAAAGATATCAAACAACAACAAATGTTGCAGATGCTGTGGGGAAAAAGGAACCCTTTCCACTGCTTGTGGGTATGTACCCCAGTACAACCTGTGTATGAAAATCGGTGTGGAGAATCCTTAAAAAAATATGACTGGAAATCCCATTCAAATCAGCTATCATTGTGAAGATGACCATACTCCCAAAATTGTTGTACAGATTTAATGCAATCCCTATCAGACTACCACCAACATACCTCAAAGACAGAATTCATTGCAGAAATTTATTTGGAACCAGAAAACACTCAGAATAGCAAAGGCAATAAAGGGCAACAAAGACAAGGCAGGAAGCATTACAATTTCTGACTTGAAATTATACTGCAAAGGTACTGTGATAAAATCAGCATGATATTGGTAACGAAATACACCAAGGGATCAATGGAATAGATCAGAAACAGCAAAAGACTCTATGAAAACACTCAGCAACTTGATCATCGACAAAAGGGGCCAAACATGCTTACTGAAAAAAAGATAGCCTCTTTAACAAATGATGATGGAAAAACTGGCTCTCTACAAGCTTAAAACTAAAGCTTGACAGAGATTTATCACCATGAATGAGCTAATGTCAAAATGGATTAAATATCTAAACACTACAACAGAAACACTAAATCTCCTGGAATAGAAAGTAGGACAAACTGTTGAAGACATATGCGTAGGCAGAGAGTTCATGAAAAAAATCAAATTGCAAGGGTAATACTTGGAAGAATTAACAACTTTGAACTCCTCTTATTGAGAAGTTTTGCATGTCAAAAGAAATTACCAAGATAGCGGAAAGATAATGTATGAATTTGGAAAAAAATAATGACTAATAAGCAGTCACACAAAGGTCTGCCCTCTAGAATTTATAAAGAACTAAAAAACCATTACAGTCCCCATAAATTTAAAGACCCAATCCAGAAATGGGCATCCAAGATGAATACACACTTCTCAGGGGACAAAATTAAAGAAGCGAATAAATATATGAAAAAATGTTCCGCATCACTAGCCATCCATGAAATGCAATCTAAAACAACACTGAGATACCATCTCACCTCAGAAAGAATGGCTATCAAAGAAATCAACCAACAACATATGATGGAGAGGTTATGTTGAAAAAGGAACCCTTCTCTACTACTGGTAGTAGCATAGACTGCTGCAATGACTTTGCAAATCACTGTGGAGAATTTGTAAAAAACTAGTACTTGATATCCCATTCAAACCAGCTATTCTGCTGCTGGGAATTTTCCTGGAGGAGTAGAAAACACTATACCATAGTGATATATGTGTACCTATGTTTATAGTAGCACATTTTCTGATAGCCAAATCTTGGAAACAACCAAGATGCCTGTCATCTGAGGAATGGATGAAAAAGATGTGGTATTTTTATACAATGGAGTATTACTCAGCTATAAAGAATAATAAGCTTGAAGCCTTTATGTTGAAGTGGATGCCAATTGATATTAGACTCATAAGTAAAATGAACTAGATTCACGTGTGTAAATATGGTATAGTCTCCTTACTGGAAGAATTCTAATGAATAAATAAAAATAGAAATGTATAATGCAATTGACAGGAAAGTGAGAATTTGAAGATTAGACAATGAAGAAAGGGCAAGGAGAAAAGCTAGGAAACAGGAAGGGGGCAAAACCACATATTAATATGCACAAGATCAGTAGGGCAATGATACTGAGAATCTTCAGAAGATTTTTGAAACTAGTAGTTCATTGATAGGATTCTGTCCTGACTAACTATATATACTGATACTTGTGAACTAAACAACTACACTGAAAATAGCAATGTGTAATAGTAGGTTCATGCTGGGAATTCCTGTCATTCTGGTCTTCTACATACGTACTGTTTCTGGTGACATAGCACTGACTTCTATACTGTCTCTCAAGTAAATATTTGTTTAATAAAAAGGGGTAATAAATGAAAACAAGAGACAAGAAAAAAAAGTAATAAGACTGCCCTGCTGTATACGATTAGATTTCTAAATTTCTGTGTAAAATATATACTTGTTCATTCTTATGTTTTGTAAATATTTCTCATTTTTAATTTTTTTCTTCTTATTCTATAGGGAGTTAAAGTTTAACATATCAATACTTGATGGCAAAAACCTGTTCCATGTTATACTTAAGATGTTTCATATTCATAGAGATAGTGTCGTTAAGCTCAAATGCCTATATTGTAATAAAGAACAATGATCTTCTTCTCTGGAATATTAACAACCTAATTTTGCAGACCAAAAATTAAAGAAGAAGATGGGCTGCAACTGCAGCCAACATTTTGTCCCTAGCCTTTCAAGCTCAGTGAAGACTCAGGACATACGAGAATCTGTACTGTAAGATCATGTAACTCAGTTGTGTCCCAATTTTCTGATCAAGGAGATTGTGGGGCCACAGAGAAAATTAATCGATGATGTAGAGTGTGCCTAGGGAGAGTCAAATGGAGAGAAAGTATTCTCTCAGGCTTTCACAGACAGCAAATTGTTCAAGCAATGGCCGTGACTCATCCACTTGGCAGACATTGACAAATGGTCTACAAACTATGGTACAAGGTTTCAGGATAAATCCTGAGGGTATTTGACTGACCTTGTGAGATATAAAAGTTACATTTCTCGTTATATAGGTCTTGCTTTATATTGGTCTTAACCATCCAAAAGACAAGTATACAAAGTGAAGCCATATTATTATGCTGAGCTGTTAAAGACTCATTTCAACAGCTTCTGATATTGTTAGTCCTATGGAAAACCCACTACTATTATGGACTACTTGACTATTGGAATATTTTGCTGAATTCATGCACCTACAATATTAACTAACAATGGAATAGCATTAAGATAGATATACAGCTACATTCTCTTAATTCATTGAACACAAAGATTTGTTCTAATAGTATTTATGGACAGCATATCATGTCTGTATCTTGTATAATGAATAACCACAAAGACAACTATATGCGCCGTATTAATCCCTGAAACTGTCTCTCTTATTTTTGGTCTACAAAATTAAATTTTTAACCCTCCAGAAGAGAAGCTTATTATTACCCTACAGCATAGGCAGTTGCGTTTAACCTAACTATCTGTCTGAATATCAAACATCTTAAGCATAACATAGAACAGTTATTCCACTATAAAGAATGATAAACTTGAAGCCCTTATATTGAAGTGGAAGTTATAAAACAATAAAAAGAAAATGTGAATTTAAGGATTCTACACTAAAGTGAGAGAAAGGAGAAAATCTAGTGAACAACAGGGTCAAAGTCATACATTAATATGCACAAGATGTATAAGACAATGATCCTGAGAATCTTCAACAGGTTTCTGAAACTAGCACTTAGTTGGTACGATTTTCACCATGACTATCTAAACATGCTGATACCTGCGAACTAAGCAACTGCACTGAAGATACGAATGTGTATTACTAGGGCCATGCTTTGAATGCTTGTCATTCTGGTCTTCTAAATACATACTTCTTGTCGTGTCATCTCAATTATTGCCATACTGTCTCTCAACTTAATGTTTGCTTAAAAAGAGGAGTAAATAACAAAACGAAGAGACAAAATAAATGTCATATGACTGTCCTGCTACAATGTGTGAAAATATGTAATTGTTTATTCCTATTTTTAAAATGCTTTCTGTTTTTTTTTTTTAATTTTTTGTCTGTTTTTACTTTACATTTTGTAGGGATTCAAAGTATAATATATCAGTACTTGATGGAAAATACCTGTTCCTTGTTATGTCTAAATTGTTTGATATTCAGTGAGATAATGAAGTTAAGCTTAACTGCCTATATTATAGGGTATTAATATAATTAAGCTTCTCTTCTGGAGGGTCAACCACTTAAGTTTCCAGACCAAAAATTAGAGAAAAAGAAGGGCTGAAAAGACAGTCAACATTTTGGCCCTAGCCTTTCAAGGTCAGTGATGACTCAGGACATAGGAGAACCTATATTATAACATGCTGTAACTCAGTGGTGTGCCAAAACTTCTGATCAAGATGATTATGTGGCCACAGAGAAAAGTGTTTGATGGTGTACTCTGTGCCTAAGGAGAGTCAAATGGAGAGAAAACATACTCTCAGTCTTTCACAGAAAGCAAATTGGTCAAAGAATGGCTGTGATTTATCCACATGGGTGACACTGACAAAAGATGTAGGGGGCGGGGAGATGGCTCGGTAGAATAAGTGCTTCCCTGGCAAGCACAAGGGCTTGAATTAAGTCCCCGGTTCCAAAATAAAAAAGTAAAGAAAAAGAAAAGTCTGAAAATTGCTGTAAAAGGTTTCAGGGTAAGTGCTGAGGGGATTTGACTGACCTTATCAGATAAAAAAGTTACTTTTTTGCTATATAAGTCCTGCTTTATCTTGGTCTTTACCATTCATCAGAAAAGTACAAAATCAAGGTATATAAGGTAAAGCCATATTAATATTCTGAGCTTTAAAAGGCTCAAGTCCACAACTTTTGACACTGCCAGTCTTGCAGATAACCCACTACTATTAAAGACTACTGGACTATATTGGATTACTCTGCTGAATTCATGTACCTACAATGTATGAATGGCAATGGAATATACATCTCTGACAAAAGTAAACAAAAAAGCGATAAATGGACCCTTTTGTAGTGGATATGTGTGTGTGTGTGTGTGTGTGTGTGTGTGTGTGTGTGTGTGTGTACAAAATAGCATAAAAATAGATCTACTTTCTCTTAGGTCAATTAGTAGAAGGTGTTTAACTAATACTGTTTTTACAATATATCATGTCTGCATCTTTTACTAGGAATAACTACTATGTGGACAACAATATGCAATATATTAATTATTGTAACTGTACTACTAAGCTGTTTTGAAATACTCCATTACTTCTTTCTCAATAAAATTATTGAAATGCAAAAAAACTTGGCTGAAATAGTTTTCATATAACAATGCAACATTTATAGTTGCTTCTTATGATTCACAAAATTGATAGAAAAATCAATGAATCCTAAAAAATTATAATTTATTGATAAACCTGTGTATCAAAAGTAAAATTAGGGGGCTAGGGAGATGGCTCAGTAAAATAAGAATAAGCACTTGCCTGGAAAGCACAAGGACGTGATTTCAATCCCCGGTTCTGCCATAAAAAAACAAAAACAAAAAACCCTAATGTTAGGGCTGGGTGTGTCTGTACATGTCCTAGCATTGTGGAAGCTAAGTCAGGAGGATTGGGACTAGTTTGAGGCTAGCCTGGGCTACAAAGTAAATTCAAAGCCAGTGTGAACTGCATAAGGAGTTTGTGTCTCAAAAAGAGAAAAAAAACGACTAATATTAGATATCTGCCTGAACTTTGGTATTTTAGTGGTATAGAAAACACAGGTTTGAGCATTTTTAAATAGTACATTTTTATCCAGAAGATAAAATCCATTATTACCTATCAATCATATATATTTTCTATTATTCTCAAAATATCTTCTACAGTTTAAAATTGAAAATCCATTGTTATTTGGAACAAGTTAAACATATATTTAGACCTAAACCGATGAGCTTTGCTTTTCATTTTTGATCTTAAGTAAATATAATGGTTTATTTGAAGTGTTTATTGTTGATTTATTTCCTTTTATCAAAAGCAATAATTTAACATTTAAAACATATTGATAGAATAACTTCCACCCACATGCTACTCATTTATTATAAAGATTTTAGTGATTCATTAGTAGTTGACATAAAATCAATTTGATGACTGTAGCGATAGGAGGAGAGAGGGAAAGAAATAATTGAAATGTGTTAGGTACATGCATCAATTCCCTACAGTGAATGTAATCATCATGTACTGCAGACAAGTACTAGAATTGACCTAACAGTAAAATAACTTTTGCATCCATATAATTACATATAAATATGCACTCACATTTTAAGCAAATTAATTTCAACAAACTGTTTGGCTTTTTGACACAGTAAAATATACATTTTAGTCTTTTAGGGAATCAAATAAGTGTAATGGAGCCACAGGTGAGGCAGTATATTCTAAGGTATTTGTGAAAGACCATTTCTTACATCATTCCAGAGGTGTTGGAAAGACAAATCAAATAACCAAAAATGTGACTTGAGAACTGGATAAATCTCTAAGACAAAATGCAAATAAAAGAGCCTAGATTTATAAAATCTTCTTGATATACTACAGCATCCTTAATTATTTTCTGTTTTAGATGATGGTCCATTCAATGTACAAAGAAATATTTATATGTAATAAAAAGAAGGTGAAATTTAAAATCAAGTATTTGTGGGTTCTACCTTAAATTCTTCCACATTTGTAGCTGCTAATAATCAAATACTTTATAATCTAACAACTTTAGACCTTTCATCTATAAAATGGGGTATTATTAATATAAGTATTATTGAAGATCTAGCATGAAAATCATCTCCCACAATGGCAAACACATAGATATTAAAGATGATAATTTTCCCTTCTTCTCGTTTTTATGTGTTTGGTCAAGTGCTAAAAAGTTCATGTAACAAACCTTGAAGTAATTTTTTAAATTATGTCAGACTTCAGCATCTCCTTCAATTTATATAACCTACATACAAAGTATAATAGAGTATGTCCTTATGTGTCCTTCCTAATTTTTTGTGGATATTTTTACTGTGCATTTTCTGTAATATAACTAATTACATGTGCAGTGATTTAATACACGTTTCAAATGACACAGACATTTAAAGGAGGAGACAGACATAATGATGAAAGTTAGAGCAAGTTTTCCACATTGCTTCGCTCCCTAGAAGACCACTGCTATCTTTGCCACTTTCTCACAGTAGCCTCTTCTTACTTTACACTGTGACCTGATGGACAAAGTAAACATATTTTTTCAACTACTTTTTCTTAATTCAATGAGAAGAAAGATTTGTACTGATAGTGTTTGTACAGGACATAATATCTGCATCTTGTACTATGAATAACCACTATGAAGACAAACAACAATATGCAATGTATTAATTATTGAAACTTTCCTACTAATCAGTTTTGAAACTGTCTCATGGCTATTGGTTCTCAATAAAATTATTAAAAAAAGGAAAAGATATTCTTTGTGACAAGATCTTTCTATGCAGCACAGTCTGGTCCTGAATTCACTATGGAACCCCAGCTGACCTTCAGGCCTGTAATTCCAGCACTTGGGAGGCTGAGGCAGGAGGATTGTTGTGAGTTCGAGAGCAGCCTGAGCTACAAAGTGAGCTTAAGGCCAGCCTGAACTGCATAGTGAGACCCTGTCTCAAAAAAGAAAAAAAAAATAATAATAATAATTCAGAACTATCATCCTTCCTCAGCCTCGCTGGAGATATAGGCATGCACCACCACACCTACCCAGGTATACTTATGCACGCTTTTCTAAAAATTTCCATTAGATACATTATTGTAACCATGATTTTAATACTATAATAACCCATTATTGCCCCCAGTATGCTGTGTAGGTCTAATGTAAATAAGAACATAGAAAAATATTTGAAGTAAGCAAATACAACATGAATATACTCAGCAGCAAGTCAGCTGAGTATATATTGCTCATCAAATGAAAATTTGATTTAAAAATCACAAGACAGCATGTTTAGTCATTAGATATTCATGAGTGAAGATAGAAATAAATTTATGGTGCATTTTCTAAAATGGATAGGGTTCTCACAAACAGAAATCTTTAGCCAATTAAGCTAATAAGAAATGATTTATATTTTCTGATAATTAGAATTGTATTTTTCCACTTTTAAGCACTTTTCTTGTATTTTCCATTTTCTAGCAAGTCACTTTTAGGCATTATCCTATTTTTATGTTTTCAAATTAAAGTAAACCTACTCAAACTATATCTTCACCAACTACCATATTTCTCTACTGCCACAATGTTCTTCAAATGGTATTCCATATTGCAATGCATAATTACATAAATATACTTGAAAGAATGTAAACATATGGTATTAAAACTCATTATTAATATTTATCTATTCTTTAGAAGAGCCACAATAACCACAAGTTTATTATAGTTCATTATTATTACTAATAAAATAAATCACAATAATATGAGGACCTTAAATTGAAATGGCATTTAATACTGTACAAGACTCTCTACATACCTATTGACCTTTGAATTTTTCAGTTTAATTAAGTGTGAAATATAAAATAAAACATTAGAGAAGCACTTGACCTTAAGATTTCTTTCTATGCTTTTCAAAATAATGTCCAAATGTCTTTTGGATACATGTAAATCCTTGTACAATTTCCTTGCTCTCCATAGTCAGACCTTTCTAATGTACTGCAATTCCTTATATAACCATTGTTGCATTTTATAATGAATTTTCCTAGTAGATAATTCATTACATCCAAAGAACATAAGTGCTTTCTGCTATTTGAATAACTATCCCTGCTGTTTTCTCTATTTCAAACAAACACATTGTTTCTTGTGCTTGAAAGAATGACACTCCTTACTAGGGAACTAAACTTAAAATTCAAATATCAGCTTAAAAAAAGTTTCTTACTTTTAACATAAAATAGTTTCTCTGTAATCCCAGCACTCGGGAGGCTGAGGCAGGAGGATTATTGTGAGTTCGAGACCAGCCTGAGCTACAAAGTGAGCTCAAGTCCAGCCTGAACTGCATAGTGAGACCCTGTCTCAAAAAGACAAAAAAAAAAAAAAAAAAAAAAGAAAAGAAAATAGTTTCACTTCTAATTATCTACTCTCAATAAATATTCAATGTAATACTAACTATATAATTGTTTATTTAATGTTGTTTTCCAAACAAACCTAAAATCCATCAAAAGTATGTGACACACAAGGTATAATAGAAAAATTGAATGTGGAACATATTAACTAGAATAAATGATTCATTGCCCCGAATCATCCAGAATGCCACCCCTTTGCTTCAAACACAAATTTCCTATCATTCTTGTAACTTTCTGAAGCAGTTATGAACTTCACATTCATGAATGTCTTTAAATAGTCCAAATTCGCATGGTTCCAGACCCAATGATACTCTGGGTGAGGACTCACCATAATGCACAGTACACATGATTCTGTCTTACCATGGGATGGCACATGACAGCAGATTTACTGTATGTATTTTTAATCACAAGTTATAAAGTTCCTCAGGACAGAGGACTCCCACAACTGTCTTAGATGGTTAGAAAGATAGTGCAAGAGCATTTGAAGTGAAGGGGACTTTTCTGAGGAAGATGAAGAACGATATGTATTTTACTGTAGTAAATACCTTTATTTATATGTAAAGCATACACTTTGATCAGCCCCTGTAATTCCTATGCTTGAGCATAATGTCAAGATCATGGAACAATGAAGTAATCACAAGATTTCCTCTGTAGTTTCCTTAAGCTCCTTCTCAGATTTCTTGTATGATTCTGCTTTCTTTAATCTTAGATCTTAGTTAAAAAATCATATCTACACAGAATTTATTTTTTGCTTAGAGCACATTATCTAAAATATGTCTTCCCAAACTCCTCATCCATTTAATAACTCTCACAACCTGCTGGTGGTTTCTGCCGTAGAACCGGGAAGTGCTTTGTTTTTGCTAAATGATATCTGTCTTTGCTAGTAAAGGATAAATATAACAAGGTCAGTGATTGTGTTTTTGCTTATCACAGTGTAGCTATCTCAGGATTTCTGTATTGTAGCACTATTAATATTTGGGGCCACACAGTACTGGCTTGGAAAAATAAATTTTGTGCCTTTAATGTTGAGCAGAATCATGGGTGGCACTCAAAGATGTCTTTAGATATTGCCAAATATCTGCTGGGTGTAAAATCACCATTAGCTGAGAACTACTACTCAGGGTTTCATGACATTTTCTTAAACAGAGTATATGATGACCAAGGAAAGAAATGACATTCTTGTTCTTGGTATTTTTTGAGGTTATGAAGTATGATTGACATATAGAGTAATATATATGGTATACAACCCATTCTAATACATATGTACCTTGTGAAATGATTAGCACATCAGGCTAATTAATGAATCCATCACATTATATAGTTACCTCTTGTGTGGATTTATTGTAAGTACACTTAAGATTTACCCTTAGAATACTTCAAGTACCAAATTTGTTACTAAATGTGCTCATGATGATGTATTTTAGGCTTCCAGAAATTGCACATATTAGAATTGTTTGCACTTTTTAATCAACATATTTGTTTAATTAAAAATGAAAACATCAATACTCTTTTGTTTGTATTTTGTATTTTTAGGGAGGATCTACAAGATGTTCAGGGTCTTACTACTAGTTTGGACTTATAGTGCTCTGCCTGTTCACAGCCTCTCAAGAGTTGGGATTACAGGCACACACCACCATGCCCAGTCTCAATCGCCATCTCAGTGTGCCCTGAGAGTGAGGCCAGCACAGCACACCTGGGAATCCAGCCCCTGGCCCCTCCATATGCTTACAGGCACTGCAATACACTGAGCTATTTGGCCTGCTCAATACTGTAAATACTAGCTCAATTAAAATTTGTGGTCTTGGAAGACTTGATCTATCTTTCTTTGTTTCTTTCTTTCTTTCTTTCTTTCTTTCTTTCTTTCTTTCTTTTCTTTTCTTTTCTTTTTTCACTATTTCTCCAGGGTTTTATTTGTTTTTATTTATTTTTTATTTTTTATTTTTGCATTAAATCTGTACAGCAATTTTGGAAGTATGGCCATCTTCACGATGTTGGATCTTCCTATCCAGGAGCATGGAATATCTTTCCATTTTCTGAAATCCTCCATAATCTCTTTTCTTAGGGTGTTGTAATTTTCTGTGAAAAGATCTTTGACTTCCTTGGTTAAGTGAATCCCAAGGTATTTCATTTTCCACGGTGC
>PVKA01021017.1:0-19803 GCA_004027165.1 Ctenomys sociabilis | reverse complement strand
TTTTGTGAAACTGGAGATTGAACTCAGACCTTTAAACTTGCCAGGAAACTGCTTATTCTACTGAGCCATTGCCTCAGCCCCTATTATTCATTTTAATGAGAATAAAAGATAAAATAGCAAATGAAACAGTTTCAAAACAAATGAGAAGAATGGATACAGTAATTAATACATTGCATACTGTTGTCTTCATAATAGATATTTAGAGGACAAGATGCAGATATGAGATCTTGTCTAAACAATATTAGTACAAAATTTTACTCTCAGTGAAGAACAGAAAGTAGCTGTGTATCTATCCTAAATCTCCTGTGTATACATATACCTATAATTTTCCTCTCCTCTTTTTTCACAACAAAATAATCCTTTATTTATACTTTTGTGAAGTTAGTATCACATGACACTAGGTTGCCTATTAGCTGATAGCTAGCCTTAGCCAGACAGGATGTTCATCTCAGGAATGAGGAAGCTTGTTTCCTTTAGGCACTGGGCCAAGTCCCACCTACACATATTGATACATTTACTAGCTTCGTGGCTCTGAACAAATCTCTTTTTCATTTTGTTTGGTGAGAGATGGGTGTTCAACTGCAGTCAGAGAGGCTGTATTAGGAGAAGTCTTTAAAGGACTTCTCATACTTGTAACCATTATAAATATTGTAGGTATGCTAATTCAGCAAGATAACCCAATATCGTCCAATAATAAAAAATAAAAAGAGGTAATAAAAGAAAAAAGCCTTGATCTTTCAAGAAGCCACATCTCTAAAAGTTTTCCACGAGACAGTATTGCCACTATATACAAAGGGCTGTGTCATTGTCTACTCAACACTAAGTCTCTCTGTATTTTACAACCATAAGATCTCTCATTTTACTCTACGTTTGGGTAATATTAGCAAAAAAGAATGTGCAGTTCACATCTCCTTGAAGTTGGGAATTTGACAGAAATAAAGAGCAGCTGATTTTTTCATTGGGTTTTAGAAAAGTTACTTAAGATGTCCTAAATGAAGTGGAAAATACCTTGTTTTGCCTTTCCTTCTTGTCCTTCTTGATGACAGTATAGTGATGCCTGTACTCTTTTGATCAACTGTGGACTACAAGGTAACTTGGAAAGTAGAAACCACTTGAGTAACTAATGGGAAATTTGGAACAGGAAGGAGGAGGAAGAGGAATTGGAGGAGGAGGAAAAGGAGGAGCAGGAAAAAGAGAAATCTAAGTCTCTAATGATTCCACAATCATTGATTAATACTAATTTTTTTTCATGCTGTATATTGAACTTAGGGTTTTCTGTCCTAAGTTATATCAGAGAGAGAGAGAGAGACAGAGAAACAGAGAGACAGAGAGACAGAGATAGAGACAGAGACAGAGACAGACAGAGAAGAGAGAGAGAGAATATCTCATTATGGTACATAGGCTCTGCTAGAAGTTGAAATATTCCTGCATCAGTGTCCTGTAATGTAAGGATTTCAGAAGCGTGTAATCATATTTGGTTTTGTTATATGCTATAAATTCAAGCGTTAGTCATGAAGATGTTGTAAAAATTTCAACTGAGTGGTTGAAATAGTAAATATTTCATTCTCACATTGGGAAGTTCAACATTCACCAGCCTGCAGACACAATGTCTGGGAAAGGCTTGCATTCTGGACTGCTGACGTCTTCTCATGTCATTCTCACGTGGAAAAGCATAATCATGGGAGCCACCTGGAGTTTCTCTTTGACAGCACTAATTATCTATGAGTGTGCTACTCTTATGACCTCATTATATTCTAATATTATTTTAATAGAATCGCACTGGGTTTTAAAACTTCAACATATAAATTTTGAGGAAGGACACAAATATTCAATGTATAATAATACACCTAATAAAAACTGACACCAGATCTCCCACAAGAGAGTAAATTGGCTGTGCTTCATCAGAACTTATTTTCAAGGAAGATAATTTTCAAACACAGACTCTGACACCAGTACTGAATTTGAATGGTGGAAATCATATGGGATGTGGGAGGTTGATGCAGGGAGAAGGTAACAACAAACATTATATATGTGGCAAAGTGATGAGAAATTTGCTTAGGCAGGGGTTCAGAAAGCCAGACACAAGTGAACAAGTGCATAATTCAAGTAGAGACAGGATGTGTGGAGACCGTAGTTCAGAGTGCCAGTTGATCTGCTCTTCTCTTTAGGAACAAGCTTCATTGTTACTAAATGTAGCTTGCCTGGAACTAAACTCAGATATGTACCCAGAACTGCACTCAGTGCAGCAGTCTCTATGAGTACATTCCAAATTGGTCACAGTAGTCTCATGGTAAAATGTACTTCAATGGTTTTTCTGATAAGTATGATCCAAATCAATTGGTGGAGGATAAATAAGCTAAAATTGAGGAGAAAAGAAGTTAGCTGTAGTAGCCAAAGATGAGCCAAGAGCTGGTAATTTCTTCCCATTTCCTCTCATTTGCTCTAATGCTGTTGACCTTAACATCTCCAGTATCATCTCTAATTGCTTCCTCTGGCTTCCTGGATTTTACATTATGAGGGGCAGGCTACAATCCTATTTTGTAACCCAGGCAGTATGCACTGTTAGTACTCTACCATTTTTAAGCACAATATTTGTTAAAAACATGTTTTCATTTCACATTGAGACAATCTCTAAAGTCAAAATTTTAATGATGGCAGAATATGTTAACAGCAATGCTTTATCCTTGCAAGAATAATTGTCAAATGCATCTAGAAATACATAAAGATAGCTAGCATATATAACTTAAATTATTTCATAGTAAATCAGGATATTTTGGTAATACATGAAAGTACTTACCTATCACAGGCAGAATTCTACAATAGTTTCTAGATTTATCCTTTGCTAGTGGAAGTATTCTACCCTCTTGATTAAGTTATAATATGTCAAAAGGATGATGAATATTTTCAGAAGTAGGTAACATTCCAAAACTTAAGCTAACCAAAGTTTATATAATCCTGTTGCAAACATGTTAAAAGGAGTCTAAGTGATCTTTCAAAGTTATAGATACTCTTTATCTTCATGCTATACACATTTGAATGACTATGAGCCTCAGGTATGACTTCAGCTATAGCCAACCCCTTGGATATAAGCTCTTAACAAAGAACTACTTATGTTGTGCCTAGACTCCTGACCTACAGAAACTATGAAATAATAATTAATATGAAGCCACTAAATTCCTTGTAAGCTATAAAGGCAAACAATAACTTTAATGAAGGAAAATGTGCAGTTAAATTTTTCCAAAATTATGTGTGAATGTGTACAGTCAATAAATACATAACGCTGCACTAAAAGCTTTTACTCCATATAGTAGGTTGAATAGAGGCCTTCAAAATGATAGAATCTAAGAGTGTGATTTGACAAAAAGAAAATATTGCTAATATCATTAAACAAAATATCCTGAAACAAAATTATCCACAACCCAAGTCCTAGAAATGAGAGGGAACTGAGAAACAGACAGACACAGGAAGGTGAAAGCTAAATAGAGAAAGAGTTTGGAGTGAAGTGGTCACAAGAGAAACGTGACGGGACTCATTCTTCCCTAAAGCCGCCAAAGATATTATTGTTTTGTTGATCCATTGGTTTTTGCAGTTCTGGCTTCCAGAACGGTGCAGTAATAATTGTTCTTTAAGTCATTTTGTGTTAATACATCAGAGTGGCCTAAAAAACCAAGGAAACATGAGTGCAGCAGTGTGGGTTTGGAGGGTAAGAAAACAAATAGGATGATGATTCCACATTGCCGTAATTTACAATATCAAACTGCAAATTGGTGAAATGGCACGTGAAGTGGTAAATGCCAAGAGAGAGGTAGACAAAAACAGTACAAACTTTTAAGGAAGGAATATGTATTTCTTCCCAGAGGAGTCAAGTACAGTTTCCTAGGAAATAAAAAAATACTATGGTGAAGATCTAATGATTAAAAGATGTGAGAAATACATTTGTGCTACAAGAGTAACTGCACATAGCACAGTGAACAACTGTGAAATCTGGCCCTACTCATTAGAGCACCCACCACACGATGTCCATTGTGAATTATTACTAATTCTATCTAGCTCATTCCTTAGAAAAGATTGAGCATCTAGTAATTCTGATTTAAGGAATCAAAGCTTCGAAAAAATTTCATAGGACCGCATCAAGTACCAAGAACATGATTTTGTATAACTACACAACTAAATTATTCTCATATCAAGTACCATGCACTACAACGTATCATTAAATATAATTTTGAAAAAAATAAAAATTGTGATCCATGGAGCAAAAATGTTGATAGAGCAAGATATTAGAGCATATATATACACATATATATGTATATGTATATATATATATATATATATATGCATTTAGTGAACTTTGTATATTCAATATTAGTTTTTACTTCACTCTAAATTTTAAATTTGAAATGTACCAAGCATACTGTTAAACTCAAAAAGTAATTTGTGGATTCATTTTTATTACCATAGCCATCCATTACTTAAAGTAATTAGGCTTCCCATGAAAATTGAATTTTAAAACTTATTTTGCTGCATAACAAACATGAAAGAAAAACATATTGCTTAAAGCTTTGTAAAAAACCACAAGTGAGAATTAAAATAAAGCTAGTAAGGAAAAGTACCTAAAATAGTTATTGGACGCATCAATACATGAAAATCTATTGTATGATAAGTTAGAGAACAAGTGAAACTTTGGTTAGACCAGAAAATTTACATTTGTTAAACCAGTAATAAGTTCAATTGGCAGAGAAAAATATGAAATATGTATAACAAGTAACTCAAAGGAATATTTTTAAATATGCTTTTACAGTCAAATAACAGAGCTTTTTCCCTTTTGTCAGTGATAAAATCATTAAAAACACACATTTCTATCTTTATCTTATAGCACTGCAGTATAGACAGCAAAAGAAGTAATGTTTCTGCAAGGACTTTGTAAAATCTAACGCAGGACTATATCTAATAAGAGCTTAAGATGATTCCAGTAAAGAGCTCCAATAATAACTCAATAATGTTGACATACTTCCACCCTGAAGATTTTGCTGGAGTAGTAAACTAGTAGCAATTTTTACAAATTCACATCTCACATCAAATATGTTGTTCCTTGGATGTCAGGGGTACTCCTAATCTATAGTATTAGAGCTTTGAATGTTGTCAAAGTCCATGCAAATAATCAAAGACCATAGGCATAGCTTGGATAAAACTGGGCATTCGCATCTTCCTTGTAAAATCTGTTTCAGCTTGGCAGCACATAGAAATAAAACTGATTGAGCTAAGGAAAATCATTTAATGCATAAAAGAGGTCCGTGAATTCATTCATGGTTTTTTTGTGAGGCATTATAGAAAGTAGCTCATAGTGGATAAACAACCAAACTTTCTCCAGTTGCTTTTCACCTATTACTTCATTTTAAATCACAATTGTGGAATCTCTGATCTCTTATCTTTGTATTTGATTGCATCACCATGTACATTTTATTTTGCATATTGTACTTCAAAGTTCTGGAATTTATAATAATTTTAATATTGTCTCACAAAACTATACTACTTAGCACAATAGTAATTATTGTTCCTCTGCTTTAAATGTTGACGAGGTATACAAAGTACTTAGACTTTCATATATATATTTTCCCAGATGCATATAAGCCTTTTGGTCTTTTTGAGACAAGGTTTCACTATATAGTTCACGTTGGCCTTGAAGTCAATTTATAGCTCAGGCTGGCCTACAACTTTCAGTGATCCTCTTGCTTCATCTTTCAGAGTGCTAGAATTACAGACGCATGGCAACATGCCAGGCCTCAGGCACACAAACTCCTTAAGAAGGTGATTTAACAGTATCAACCTTTTCTTCCTAAAGCCCTGCTGTTTAACTAGAAGTCAGAAAAGCAGTCCTATGTAGTTGTAGATAAAAATGTTTTTGTGTTAAAGGAAATAAACTTTCCCACAGATACCCATTTGCCCACAGGTAGAAATATCTAGTTTTTATCCAACAGGTACATTTTCCCATTAAAAAAAATGTTAAGAAGCTGGGAAATGTATGGAGATATGCACAAAATAAAGAAATCACAACAAATAAAATACACAGTATGTTTATTGTAACAAAATTACTTAGACATACTTATGAAGCAATGAATGGGAAATGTCAGAAATGAAATAAGATATCACTGAATAGGAATAAATATCTATAAATTGAATATATCGTGATGGTGACATTTCAGTTCAGTAAGGATGATGAATCTTTGATCCTTATTTTTTGTATCAGAAATTGAACTCAGGAACTTGTGCTTGACAGGAAGATGCTATGCCCACTGAGCTATATTCCTGGCCCTCTCCTTTTTTCTTAAATGGTGTTGTGGGTGCATTTCAGGGTCACATGCTAATCAAGTAAGTGCTATACCACTGAGCTACAGCTTCAACACATGAAATGAGTCCTAATTAAAGAAACTTAAAATGATTTTGAAATAGCATCTAAGTAGAAACTTATGTTTACCCATGTATAAATAAATGTAGCCCAGAGCTTAGGATGATGTATTCAATTTTTTGAAGATTATTATCAAAGTGTCTCATATACAAATTTTGAGTTGACCTAATTGAACCAATAGAAAACGAGGTTTCAGTTTCATGAAATACACAGGTAGGTACGTATGAAAGATGTAAACAAAGTTCAAATATAAGTCGTCAAAATGCCACATAGTTAACAAAGATTCATCCACTTCAATATAAACAGAAAGGCAGTAATATTAAGGCAAAGGACATTTAATGTACTTACTATGTATCTCCATCTCGCTCCTCGATCCACTTCCTGTTCTTAGTTCCATGGCTTCAGACCCAGAGATCCTGGCCCTTATATGTTACATCAGTATTCCTCTTCAGCATCTGTAGATGATAATGATGGAGCAGGATGGAGACTCATAGTTCCTCATGCTTGTTGCATCCTGGTATTGTACTACTGATTTTCTGTGTCTGTACCAAAAACTATAGGTCTTGTGAGGAAGCCCTCTCTGAGCAGTAGGACACCTTTGTCACACTAGGCCTGGTGATCTTATTACACTTTGTGTACTCTGTTATGTATTGCTAATAACTTTAAACTAGTATTGGCTGTGATGGCTCCAAAGACCTTATGTTCCATTCCGGAAGCAAGTAAGATTACACATTTGAATGTCATATGCTGAGATAACATTGAAGTGTTACTTACATTTTCTCCAATACTTTAGAATGTACAAGTAAATATGTAATTATATTCTATTAAGTCAAACATTAAGAAGATTTATAAACTATGACAGTTCAATTTTTTTCAGCAATTTTGACTTATAAAATATATTTATTTCTCATAATTTACATTTGTATGTTCATATGCATAGTTTTGTCAATGTTTTAAAACCCAAGCTTTGAAACCCCAAATTTTAATATTTAAAATTAAAACAATCCACATAAATAAAACACATCTAAGTCTTTAAATATTTTAAAAGTTTTGAAAGAATTTAAGACAAAAATTTCACAACTGCTGACTAACAGTCAACTGTCCACATTATCAATAGTCCCTGTCATTTAACTCCTTTTAATTTGACACAGGTGAATAAGTCAAATGCTTTCCCTCAAGACCGTGTATAAAGTGAAATTTTGCAGAAGTGATAAATATTGTCAATAAACTTAACTATGGTTATGCAATATATAATGCAACTTTTTTATGAGAAGACTATATTTATTAAGAGAAAGAAAGCTCCTGTCTGAGAGAGGGACAGGAGGGGTCTCAACCGGGTAGTTCCCTGGGAAGCTATCTCTTCCAGGGATTTTCTTTTTGGCAGAACCAGGGATTGAACTCAGGCCCTTGCACTTGCAGGGAAGCACTTATTCCACTGAGCCATCTCCCCAGCCCCAGGGATTTTTATAGTGTAGAAAAAGAACATTTGCTTAGGTGTATGTGGGGTTGGACAAAACTATGGTCAACTAATGTGAGTACAAGTACCATTGCTCATGTAAAATTGATTAGGCCCAGGACCAAATGAGGTAGTGAGTCACATAGCAAGTGGGCATAAATGTAAAACAGGACCTTATCTGGTGGTCTTCAGACAATGATTCTTCCTGAGTAATGATCAATCTTGGATGCCAGTCTTTAGGGAGGTTAGCATTTGTTTGGTCTTATGTCTGGCTCACAGCAAAAGCATCTGTCCCTCCCACAGTTGTAAGGTGTCTGGTCTTTGTTATCTCCTTGGAGGGACTGACCCTGTCTGACTGCCTATAATATTTTTATCTGATGCTGCCTGCAACATTCCCTCCTCTGAAGAGGTAGCATGAACTGCCATGAGGAAACCATGGGCGATGAGCACTCTGACTTCTTCAGGCTGAAAGGGGTCATAGTTGTGGACTGGCAGTCAGATATATTCTTCAGAGGTTCTATCTAAAGGTCCTCAAAGATGACAGGCATTTTTTTGTTGGGTGGATATATAGCTATGTGTCTGGAGGATACAAAGCCAAAGAAACTAGTAAACATGCATATTATCAAATAAGATCAGCAGGATAATCATCAATATAGTTAAAATGATTTTTACTAAGTAAACAGTAATGACTTATAAAAAGGACTTCTTAATCTTGAAAATTTTTGGAAGATTTAGAACACTGAAATTTTGTTTCAAAGAGAGAAAAGAGTATTTTCTTATTGTGTAGTACAAATCAGTAAAAAAGTGAAAGAAAAGTTTAGTCTCTTAAAAATGGAAATGTGCAAGTTTATGGCCAACATTTCAAATCTAGGAATTCAATCTGCAGGATAAAAATTTGAGTAACAAAAATTTCTTAACAATGATATTCACTATGCAACAGCAAACAAGAAAAGTAAAAACACAAAGAAATGAATGTTCATCAAGAGAAAATAAGGTGGGGGCTGAGGTGACAAGGCATTATAGTGGTACAGAGGTTGCCCAGTATGCACAAGGCCATGGGTTTGATTTCCAGTACTTCAAATGAGTCAAAAAATAAAATAAAATATTGCTCAGAAATCCATAGCAGAGTTTGAGAAAACAAACATAATGTGTGTGTGTATGTACTAAGCCTTGTACTGTGACACATTAAGAACAAAATGTAAGACACAAAATAATACACTAAGCAGTGCCCATTTCCTTGTACATGTGCACAAATACATATTGACGTTCATCATTCCACTCTTGTGTAATGATATTTAGAAAAGTTAGTAAATAGATGGGATGTGAGATGGGATGATGATTTTTACAAATACATTTTTAAAAACTAAAGTACCAAAAATGTATAAAATGTTAACCTGAGGTTATTTCACATAGGACCAAATACCACAAGGAAAGTCAAAGTTTCTAGATATTATTATATAGTTGATATGCCTAGTAAATTTTGTGGCTCCTAAAATTAATCTATGGTCAGCTTAATTTTTTGCACATATTCATACTATACTATCCAAGAAAAAGAGAAAGACACACACGCACAATTTTGTCATAAATTGAGAGAAATCCTTTCAAAAATGTATTAACTGTGTTAAGTATGGCTAATTAAGCTTATCTCTAATACATAAAAAGAAAACAAAATAAACAGCATACATCACACAACAGGTCTCTGACCCAGTATGGAGAAGCTAAGCCTTGGTTACATCATTTAGGATACGGAATTTAGACAATCTATGACATCACAGAGTTACCTTTTCCTCAGATGTAAAATACAAATATAACCTAATTATATAATATCAGTTTGTTTCAAATTAAATTTAGTAGATAAATATGCTTCTCATTTTCAGGGAGTTAATTGAGTTTTAATAAAATTTTGTTCCTCATTATAAAAATGTTCAGACAATTAAGAGATAGTTGGCACATTTGGAATGTCTGGGTTATTTTCTTTTTCCTGAAATCTGACAATGAATATAAAGAACCATTTAATCATTAAATGTACAAGGTCAACTTGAAACTGAATAATAATATTTTAAAAATTATTACAGGAATTACATTGTTAAGCTGATATCCAAGGCTCCTCAAGAAGGAACGCTCTGAGTTCTTTTTTTTGGGGGGGGGCACCAGGAATTGAACTCAAGTAATTGTATTTGCCAGAGAGGTGCTTATTCCACTGAGCCATCTCCCTGGCCCCCTAGAAGGAACGCTCTGAGAAGACAGTGTCTGAGGCAAACATAGGAAGAGAGAATTATTTACTTAAAAATTTATGAAACAATTTTGAATTCATGGGTACATTGGAATGGGCGAAATAGACAATTCAGCAGTCCTTTTTGGCTACAATAAGATACAATAAATAAGAAGAATGATCAGAAAATGTAAAGAATGTAAATTCTTTGCACATTCGGATAACTATAATGATATTGTACCAAAAGTTTCAAAAGTGTAATAGAAAGTATTTTGAACATCATTAAAAATGCTAATCTCTCAGATGTATTTTTTCAAATTTGATCTATAGAAAATATATGCAAAGTACTGAAACATCATAACATAGAACAACATATTTATACATGATGTTTATATTTTGGTGCATTAATTAAATGCTTTGACCTTAAAAATGCAATTTAATGAGTGATAAGGAGGCAAATAAACCTCTATAAGGCAATAATATTGTTAGAGTAATAAAAGTGCTCTTTCAGGTAAGGTATAGTGGAATGAGATCTAAGAAGTTGATATTTGATCATAGGCTTGAAAATGGTAAGTGAATTGGATACAAAGATACCCAGAAGAATAGCATCCATGGTGTAGGACATAGTGAGTGCCAAGACTCTGGGTGAGAGTACATATTTCATTTGCAAAATGTAGAATGCCTCATGTGACAAATCAACTGGGGAGAAAGAGAATATTTCAGTAGAGGCAACATGAAGCCAGAAAATGTATAGAATGTAAGGATCTTCTTTGGAATTTGAGCTTCATTCACATGTGCCTTAACTTTATTTTACTTATTTATTTGCTTGTTTGTTTTTTTATTTTTTACTTATTTATTTATGTGGAACCAGGGATTGAACTCAGGCCCTTGCACTTGCCAGGGAAGTACTTAGTCCACTGAGCCATCTCTTCAAACCCTGTACCTTAACTTTAAACATTGCTTCTTGTGTTGAATCAGTAGTCTGCATGCAAAACTCAGAATCTACTCTGTATGAAGAATGAGCATAAAATCCATGATATAAAACTTGAGAATCAGATTGACATTGAGTCCATGTATAATAGCAAAATGATAAAGAAGGAAGAGCCTGGAGAAAAGTGGAAATATGGAAGAGTTTTACTTCTTACTTAGAGTTTTCCATAAACGAGATTACCCATGGGCTTCAAAGGGGTAACAGAATGTATACAATTAAATATATGACTCAGTCTCAGGAGTAAATAAATTTTTGTTACCATCTTAGTAAAGGAGATCAGTAAATAAGCATAAACATACAAGGAAAAGAATATGGCACAGAATGATTTATGCAAGATGTTCCAAAATTAAGATATTAGCGAGAAAGAGGAGGAAAACAATAGAGTGAGATTAAATAATGTGAGTTTAAAGGAAAACAAGATGATCATAGGGCTTTCAAAATATAAGGAAAAAGTTTTAAGATTGAGTAAATGTCCATCTGTATAAACTGATTCTGTAAAGAAAAATAAGCAATGTGAAGAGAGGTAGTTAAGATAAATGGAGCTCTCTGGTGCCCTTGAAAGTTGTGGGTTCTCTGGAGCTACAGAGATGAACAGCCTAAAATTATTGTTGCTGAGACAGACAGGAACACTGATTCAAAGCAAAATGGGCAAATCAGCAGGAATACGTTGCATCTAAAAAAATATGACAATGTGGCTTCTGATAGAGATTTTTTTTTTCTTTTGGAGGAACTGGGGATTGAACTCAGGCCCTTACTTGCATTTGCCAGGGAAGTGCTTATTCTACTGAGACATCTCCCTGGCCCCTTGACACACTTTTAATAGATTTACTTTTTCATATTCTATCCATAAAAACCACTGTAGTTGTGATAAAAATTCTGATATAAAGGCAACGTTGAATTAAAATGAAGAGAAAGCTGGAAAAAATGTATAAACCAAGCCTTTGTGTATGGAAGAAGACATGGGTATCTGCAGCCTAAACCAAGACACTTCAGTAGGTGTGATTTTTCTTTCTTTTTCATAATTTTCAATTTTAAATTGCAATAACAGTTTGAAAATTGGTATATATAGATAGACTTTTTTGCCACTGATGATGTTAGTGAGAAAATAATAATTAATTCTCTGATTACTTTCATTATCTTGCTGGAAAGAAGTTGAGAGCTTTAGTTAAAACAAATGGAAATCACTATCAGACATTTGATGAGAGAAGAAATGTTAGAAATGTTCTTTTTGATGACTAAGGCAAAAAAAAAGATTGCAGAATCTAACAAAATTGCTGTGTGGTGCTCAGTATCCTAGTATGTACTTTCCGCTATCAAAAAACAGTTCAGGATTGGTACCTAACATGAGAACGTGGTAAGATGGAAAGAGATGGAACAATGTATAAAGGAAGCATTTTTTAAAATTTTTATTAATTGATTCATTTATTTATTTGGTACAGGGTCTTGCTAAACAGCTTGGATTCACAGTGATTCTCCTGTCTCAGCCTCCACAGTGCTGGAATTACAGGCATGCACCACGACATGCTATTTCAGGGGCCAACACAGCACTCCCAGGGTTCTGGGGCCTGCACAGCATGCAGTAACAGGGATCCAACTCAGGTCTTTGTGCTTACCAGGCAGGTGGTTAGACAACCAACCTATATGAGCAGCCCCCGGAATTGACTTAAATTGTGTGGTGTCCTATACAACCTGGAAAGGAGAAAAATTGTACTCTTAAATGCAAAATTAGGAAAAAAATAAGACATAGTATAGTTAATCAATTAGAAGTCATTCTGAGATAAAGACATTAGCATTAGATTTACTGCAAATAAGACAGGCAAAGGGGCTCCGGAGATAGCTCAGTAGAGCACTTGCCTGGCAAGGAGTTCAAGTTTCTTTTCTTGTAAGGGAAAAATTTGCATCATAGAAGCACTACTCCATGACTTCCTCTAAACCTAAAGCATAGGCCTTCTTTCCCAATACCATCGCACTGAGAGTGAGGCTGGAACAATACAGTGGAAGGAAAATATGTAGCTCATAGCACTAGTATTGAAATATGAAAGTATGACAAAAAGTGACAGCAAAAATGGAATAAAAAATATCTGCTGCCTTTCTCAAAGGCTTCAGGGGTGTCTATATTGTTAGCAATGATCTAACTTTCATGTGGACCAAGGAGATGAAGTAAATTCCATAAGAGACTGATGATGGTGAGGGTTTGAGAAGGATTCTGGTTTCTAAATGGTATGATGAATATTGATGCTTTCACTGATAAGCAATTCCTGCCCATTTGGCTTCAAGGTTCTTTGGGAGCCAAGAGGGGAAAAGAGTTTGATGCTTTCATTAGGCTTTCACTTGTCCTTCTTCCAGAAATATGCTTCTTGAAAAGGTTGAGGATTCTAAAGGGTAAGAGTGCTAAAGCCTGGCACTCAGAGCTAAGTGACCAGTGTGCAATCATGTGGGTATCTGAAAAGCATATGCTTGGTCAATAAAAATCATTACTTAAACCTTTAAAAGATATTAGTGAAGCAATTTTCCCAGAGTAGGGTGCATTTTAATCCTTTAGAATTTCCACAAAAGCATTTGCTTAATAAAGTGCGATTTGATGGGCAGTATTTATTATTTTACTCAACGTTCATAACAGACTTTAGCTATTTTGCTGTTTGCTTCACAATAGCACATTTATAGCCCTGGAAGATAGAAACGATAGTAGAGCCATGCTACCAATGCTGATGGTGTGTCTCACAGGCAACAATTATGTAACTGCAAATAAAACAGAGACTTTTGTGTTACAGAAGACAATAGAAGCCAGTAAATGGAACAAACATAGTCATTTCCAGATTTTAATACATGTTTTTAATCATTTCCATGGGAACCAGCATTTGGCACATGGGCCACTGTTATGAAAAGCAGTTAGAATGCAGCTTTTAC
This sequence comes from Ctenomys sociabilis, assembly GCA_004027165.1. Lineage (NCBI taxonomy): Eukaryota > Metazoa > Chordata > Mammalia > Rodentia > Ctenomyidae > Ctenomys > Ctenomys sociabilis. Next base: position 5,834 of record PVKA01021017.1, on the reverse strand, counting down.
TAAGCCAGATGGTTAATTTGTAAGAGGGGAATATACCAAGGAGGAACTGGGTTATATATCCCCTAAAACTCTTGATAGTGGATTCAAGTGGACTAAATCACTGGGCTCCTTTCCAGTCTTCTGTCAAAGCTACTATTTGCAGTAATAATATTATCAGCAAAAGAAGCAAGCATCACTAATTGCAAAATGTCTAGAAAGGTAAAAACAATAGTTTAAGAAAAGTAGGAATGAATGTTCCTCTACTGATCAAGATAATGTAAGGTAAGAATCCTTAGGTAATCTACATAAAGTTACATGAGGGAAGTACCAACGCAGAGGAGAAAATTGTATTGGCTTAAGTTACCAGAACCATTAGGATAAAATTATCCAGAGAAGCTGTGAGCATACTTTCAAGCCAGCAGAGTTGAGAGTTTCTTTACATTGAATAGAGTCAGAGCATTCTCTGGTTTTACTGACAACAGGAACTCTAGAGATTCTACAAGTTAATCAAAGTCACACAGCAAGTTATTGAAGCAGCTGGAACATGCACAGTGGGACTAAGACTTAATCATTCTAATGAGATTCATTTGGAAATACTGCTTCCCTTAAACAAGTGCTAGATCCTATTCTTGGGGAAATGCTCACAATAAAAATTTCCAAAGATCTTCTGCTACTTTCTCATGGGACTAGTTAATTTTACCTTCCCTATAGCCATATACTTGGTCCCAGAGTTTAGAATGAGGTATGATATCACCTTTTCTTTCCTAGAGAATAAAGTTGAAGTTTTAGTATAAAGCAATAAACTTCTATGTTTAAAACACATGTATACATAAATGTGTACCATCCTGACTACTAAATGGAAGCAAGAAGTTATCTTGATATTTTTAAATTATAACTTTAAATTTGCTGTGACCTTATGAAGAAGCAGTGTCTCTACACCTCATTTCTCCAGGTTTAAAACAGGTTTCCTCTTCGTTGTCTGGAAAAAGCATTATTAATCTAATCAATGCTTTAATTATGAGGAAGTATATTACAAAATAATCAATTTCACAAAAAGAAACATAGTGCCTATAAGTTTCATTAACTTATGTATTTTTTCTTTTTCTTTTTTCATAATTTATTGATTTTATTACAGTTGTATAATTATAACCGTATTTTAGTAAAGATGAAAGGAAAAGAACACAATGCTCAATGTGTAAATTAATTATATTTATTGGATGGGAAAACATAATATTACTCAGAAGTTTCTATGTCATTTTAAAATGCTTTTAGAAATGTAAACAAAGGTAAGTACTCATATTTGTGATTCAAATTCTTTTATTTCCAATGCACTTTGATGGGTAAACATCTATTTCCTTTTCTTCCTGTTGATAAAACAATGATCTAAAAATGTGTTCCATATCCTTATTTCCTAATCTTGAATGATTAATCTACAATACAATTGAAAAAGCCCACTTTTCATTAGTTTGGCTAATAGGGATGACAGTTTAATTTGTAATCAGATTTTCCATTGACTGAAGAATTACTTTGAATCACCACCTAAACGCATTCAATCTGCGAACAATACAACTTTATCCCTGTGATTGTCTATAGGGTGCAATAGAACTGGGCCAAATACCATTGCTCGTTCATTTCTATCTTCTCTCTGTGGGCTTTCAAAGAACACTCCAGCACAACAGTTATTTCTCTGCGCCTCCAGCTATAATTTAATGCAGAAAATGCGCATGGTAGAATGTTGTTGGGAAAAAGAATCAATGCAGCACTCAAGAGTGGCTCCTAACTCCTGTACAAAGGTATGTTGGGATTCAGAGCCATTACATTTGCTACATGGAAACCATGAACCCTAAAACACAGAATGTGTTTTCAGAATTTCTATGTCCTCAAATTTGGCTGCAAAGTTAGTAATTTTGAACAAAGATGACAGTTTCAATAAAGAAAATTAATTACTGACAAATACACCTTGCTAGCTTTCGCTCAGGTTCTGTGCCCACTGAAGACCCTGTTAGATGTCAGTTGGCAGGTCTCTGTGCACAAGGCAGCAAGCTTCAAAGATTCATGCAAACTGTAAGGAGCTCTCTCCTTGGTTAAATGGCTTTGTACATGCCTCATTATAGCATAGATATCACTCTTCCAGTCATGTACATGAGATTCTTCACTCTTCTGAGGCCCTTTTGAAGAGCAGCCTCGAATGACTATACAGACACATATCCCTCTGCACAGGAATTCCTATGAATGTGGTCTCCTCAAGCACAAATATTCTCCCTCTCAAATTGGTCATCCTTCACTCATGCTTTCTGCTTGGAATTTATCTTGGGCACTCACTCAGTCTTCTCATGCTTTACTTGCAGATTCCTGCTTGAATCAGTCAGGTACCTGATGTTTGCATCACTGTTATGAACTCACTCAGGGAGTATCATTTAAAGTAGCAGTCTCCAACCTGAGTACACAAAGGAACCCTCTTCCAACCAACTGGTGTCTAAATATGAGTTTTTCTCAAATTCAATCACATATAGAGAGACTAATGCAGAACCTAGGTTTGAAGTAAAAAGCTGGGGACAAGGAGATGGCTCAGTGCAATAAGCCCTTGATTGAAGTAAAAAGAAGTTTGTTCTGCTTCAATTACAATATGCATTGCTACTTGCAGCTAGGGAACAAACACGTGATTCAACTGAAAGGTCATTGTTGCTTGGAGCAGTCTAGTAACATTAAGATGGAGAGAGAAGTGGTACAAATTGGCATAAAGTTGAATGTGGAGACATCAGGATTAAATAACAGGTTCATGTGAGGCATGAGGAGTCAAAATAATTGCCATGTGTACACCCAAAATATGGGTAGGATGGACTGGTCACTTTTTGCATTGTAAAGACTTAGAGATGGAAGATTTATAGAAAAGTTCTCAGTGCTCTTTTCCTCTAAGATGTGCATTTATTCATGAGTCTAGATGACTTCACGAAACAACTGAATGAGTTTAAATGACCAAAGATTGCAAAGACTTTTCTCTGAAATACTGTTATATGTAGAGAGTGAATATCAATGGAAGCCCCAAAATAAGACACTAAAAAAAGAAGCTGGGTGTTGTACTGCCTGTATGTAATACTAGTATTTTTGGAGGATGAAGCAGGAGAAACATAAGTAAGTTAAAACTCAGCAAAAACAGCTTAGCAATTTATGAAGACATGTCTTGAAATAACAGTAATAATAAAAACAGCAATAATGATAATAATAGTAATAAGGCCTATGAATATTGGTTAGCACGAAGGTTCTGGGTTTAACTCTTAGTAGTAAAAAGAAAGACAAACAAAAACCGTCAATGAACTGTTATGATTAAAAAGGAAGCATGTATGTCATCCTGGAACCCAAGTAAACACAGACTGATAAAATACATAAAATAATGCTGATAAGTCATGTGAGATTAAAGTGAGAAACAAACTATGATTTTTAAAATCTTAAGGTCACTAGTGATTTGGTGAGAACAACTATGGTGGATGGTGAAGGCAAGGCTGTAGTGGCAAAAGGATTGAGGAAAAAGAGAGAAGAATAATTAGAAGCAGGAAATATGGGTACATGTTTTAAATTTTGTTACAAAGAATGAAGAAATGGTACAGACACTGGAAGGAGATCAAGAAAAGTGTTGGATGTGTTTGTGAATTATAATAGAAGAAATTTTAAAATTTCTCTGGCCTTGATATGAGTGCCTGTGGAGAAAGTAAAATATTAATGGTATGTTGGATTGAATCATTGGGAATCTAGTTGGGGGAATATATAGGACCACAGAAACTGCTCATAGAAGATAGGTAGATAACAGAAAATATATTGTGCTAAGTTCTCTTCTTGATGATTCAATTTGCTCAGTGAGATACTAAGTACATCTGTCATCTGAGCATGAAGTTGTAGGAGTAGGAATTTTGTGACAGAGAATACAAAGTCAAAGGCATGAAATAGTGTTCTGAAAGAGAAGTGTGAATTGACCTATAAATTAATGTCTTCCTTGAAAAAGAGTGAAGTGTGCATTTAGAATTAAACAGCCTGAACCATTCATACTGCATATTAAATAAGACATGCATGAGTAGCTATTTCTTTTTGTAAGAATATTTGGTTTGCTCCTTGTATTCTGAGTAAATAATTTGAAGATAACAATACAATGTGTAAGAGCTATTGTTTTATTCTTATTTTGACTGTGAAGTTTGTTTCATTTTTTCATAAAATGAAAAGCTTTAAAAAGAACATGCAGTGAAACTACATATTATATGGGCACAGAAAGGGTGACAAGATACTCTGTGGAAATGGGCAGCCAATAAAAGGCTTACATAAACAGTTTGTAATAACATAAGACCTGTTAATCCTCTAATATTCTGAGAAAGGAGGTCCCTAACAGTTTACTGCTACGCAAAAAATGCTAACCAACCACACAAGCTACATGAGTATAAAGATAGGACAAAAATAGAAAATGGAGTAAAAATTTTAATATAAGTATGCCACAATATAAACAATGACTATTTTTAGAGATGGCATTACATGTATTTTCTCTTTCATCCTACTGTACTAAAATGATTTATTTGCATAATGAACAAAAGATGAAACATACTTTAAAAAATAATGCCATGCTGGTCCCACAGAATCAAACAACTACTTGGAGATATTTAGCTGTTTTTTATATAGTGAATATTTGTGTCAAAAGTAGTAGATTAATGTTTCTCAAAGCACTGAACCACTTGCACCTGCAGTATTTAGAATAGAATTATTGAGCCAAAATTTCAAAACTTGTTGTTCAGGAATATGCATGTTATGTGAATATCCTATGAAGGTTCTTTTCTCCTTTCCAAGCTTCATAGATTTATTCCTCTCTACCAGTTCTTTCCCATGAGGACTTAATTATAGTCAATAACCTAAAACATATTTGTCTATATCCGCATTCCTCTTCCATTACAGACTGGTCCCAATCCCTGCTTGAAATAATAATCTCAACACACTGTTTCAGTCTTCTCATCTATTTCTCCCTCTCTCCCTTACTCTACTGAATGCCATCCTAGTGACCTAAGCCAAACCCCTTCCTCTGCTCACCTTAATTTACTGTTTGGCAGTACATAATAGAATTCTGGTGTATTTTTCAAAATGAACCAGCATGGAGTAGTAATATATAAATGAAACAAGTCTAAACATGAACTCACTGTTGAATACATTGAAAGCACAAAATTTACTTATTTATGACACTAAATAAAAATATATCTCTAGCTGACATTTTTCTCAACTCAGAACCTATATTTAATTACTTACTGCAAGTCTCATTTCTACCAGAAAATTAAAAACAAACAATTTTAAATTGTTTTCGCTTATTTGGTATTTAACAAGTACTACTGCTCTTCTAAGCATTTTCTATGCATTGTCTAAGCACTCCAAGATTTATTTATTTTTCATTTTTTCCTCTTTATGTATTTGGTACAAAGTCTCAACATGCAACTCAGACTTGTAGTAATTCTCCTGTTTTTAGGCTCCCCAGCATTGAGATTACACAGCACCATGCCCAGACACAGTTGCCAGCTCAGTATACCCTAAGGAAGGGGCCAGTGTGGCATGAGAGACCAGATATCAAATCCTAGTCCCCATGCTTGCCAAAACATGAACATAGTCCATTGAGCTATCTCACTGGAGTAATTCTTAATATTTAAATATGAAATGTCTCCCTGAAATATGTCATACTCATAGGTGAGCTTTTAAAAGTGATAGCATCATGGGGGTGCTATTTTCATCAATATATTAATTCATTAATGAGTTCACAGCTCAATATTCAGTTTTCACTAGACCCTTGCTGGGGACATAGCTCAGCAGCATAAACACCTGCTTGGCAAGTTCAATTC
>PVKA01021016.1:0-39291 GCA_004027165.1 Ctenomys sociabilis | reverse complement strand
CTGCACTCCTCAAACACTTCAATGAAATGGAAAAAGAAGCAGTCCTCCCAATGTAATTTCTGGAGGCAGTAGTATACTGATCCTAAAACCATTGAAAGACACAACCAAAAAAGAGAACTAAAGGCAATCTCCCTCATGAACATAGATGCAAAAATACTCAGCAAAATCCTAGCAAACAGAATACAGCAAATCATCAAGATGATCATACACGATAACCAGGTTGGATTCATCCCTGGGATGCAAGGATGGTTCAATAGTTGAAAATCCATAAATGTACTACACCATATTAATATATTCAATCTAAAAATCACATGATCATCTCAATAGATGCAGAAAAAGCTTTTGACAAATTCCAACACTCATTCATGTTCAAATCCCTACGGAAAATTGAAATAGATGGCCTTTACCTCGAGTTGATTAAACTCATCTATGACAATCCAAAAGCTAATTTAATTCTAAATGGGGAAAAACGGGAATCTTTTACTCTTAGATCAGGTACAAGACAAGGATGTCCTCTATGACCGCTCCTATTCACTATAGTTTTAGAATCATTTGCAACAGCCATTAGAGAAGAGGGAGAAATAAAAGGAATAAGAATAGGTAAAGAAGAAGTTAAATTATCACTATTTGTAGATGACATGATTGGAAGACCCCAAAAATTCCACCAAGAATATACTAGAATTGATACAGAAATTCAGTAGAATAACAGGATACCAAGCCAGTACCTAAAACCCAATAGCATTCCTCTACACAGATAACAAACATACTGAGAGGGAATCTATAGAAACCATACCTTTGAAAATATCACTGCGGAAAATCAAATACCTTAGAATTCATTTAAACAAAGAAGTCAAAGATCTTTTCATGGAAAATTACTACACCCTAAGAAAAGAAATCATAGAGAATTTCAAAAAATGGAAAGTTATTCTCTTCCTGGATAGGGAGAACCAAAATTGTGAAGATGGCTATACTCCCCAAATTATTCTACAGATTTAATGTAATCCCTGTCAAACTGCCACCAACATACCTCCAAGACCTAGGGAAATTGTTCCTAAAATTTATGTGGAACCACAAAAGACCTAGAATAGCAAAGACAATCCTGGCCAACAAAGACAAGGCAGGAGGTATCACAATTCATGACGAAATTATTCGACAAAGCTACTGTAATAAAATCAACATGGTATTGGCAATCAAATAGACCTGAGGATGAATTGGAAAGATTATAATATGCAGAGGCCTCTAAAAACACACTCTCCCACGTGATCTTCGACAAAGGGCCCAAAAATGCTTACTGGAAGAAAGATAGCCTCTTTAATGAATGGTGCGGCACACCCTGGCTTCGTACATGCTGAAAACTAAAACTTGACCATGCAAAAAGCTAAAGTCAAATGGATTAAAGATCTAAACATTAAAACAGAAACACTCAATCTCCTAGAAGAGAAAGTAGGAGGTACTTTTGAAGACATAAGGGTAGGCAAAGATTTCATGAACAAACGTATATTCACATGGGAAACTCTTGAAAGAATTAACAACTGGGATAAACTCTTCTTGAGAAGTTTCTTCATGTGAAAAGAAATTGTCAACAATGTGAAAAGAACCCACAAATTTCAGAAAACACCTTAACTAATGAGCACTCAGACAAAGGTCTGCTCTCTAGAATTTATAAAAAAAACTAAGATATATTAGGACTCTCAAATTTAAAGGCCCAATTCAGAAATGGGCATCTGAGATAAACACACACTGCTCAGGGGGTAAAATTAAAGAAGCAAATAAAGTCTCAAAAAATGTTCCATCCACGAAATGCAAGTTAAGAGAGCACTGAGATATTATCTCACTCCAAAGAGAATAGCTATCATAAAGAAATTAATCAACAACAAATGTTGGAGAGAGTGTGGGGAAAAAGGAACACTTCTCCACTGCTTGTGGGAATGTAGACTGGTACAACCATTGTGGAGAACAGTATGGAGACTCCTCACAAAACTAGGACTGGATATCCCATTCAAGTGGGCTATTGCCCCACTGGGAATTTTCCTGGAGGAATTGGAAACATCATATCATAGTAATATATGTGTACCTATATTTATATTAGCACAATTTGTGATAGCAAAATCTTGGAAACAACCAAGATGCTGTCACATGAGGAATGGTTGAAAAAGATGTGGTATTTCTATCAATGGAATATCACTCAGGTATAAAGAATGATAAACTTCAAGCATTTGCATTGAAGTAGATGCCACTTGAACATATGTTCATAAGTAAAATAAACCAGATGCACATGTGCAAATATCATATTGTCTACCTAGTATAAGAAATCAAATGAAGAAATACAAATAAAAATGGATGTAACAAAAACTAAAAAAATTTAATGAGACAGGGTAAACTGAACTGCGTATGTTGCAGAATATTAATCAGCTTCTCTTCTGGATGTTAAGTTAACAACCTAAGTTTGCAGATCAAAAATTGGAGAAAAGGAAGAGCTGCAAGTTCTGCCAACATTTTGGCCCTAGCCTTTCAAGGTCAGTGAAGACTCACGACATAGCAGAACCTGTACTGTAACATCATGGAACTCAGTTGTGCCCCATATTTTCTGATCAAGGAGATTATGGAGCCACAGAGCAATGAGATAGATCATCTATGGTGTGCCTAAGTAGAGTCACATGGAGAGAAAAGTTTCTCTCAGGCTTTAACAGAAAGAAAACTGGTCAAGCAATGGCTGTGACTCATCCAAATGGCTGACACACACAAAGGATGTACAGAGTGAGGTACAGGGTTATAGGATAAACCCTGAGGGGACTTGACTGACCTCATCATATACAAAAGTTCCATTTTTTTGTTATATAGGTCTTCTTTTATCTTGGTCTTAACCATCCAGCGGAAAAGTAGAAAAATGAGGTATATAATATAATGCCATAATAGTAAGTGGAGCTGTAAATTGCTCTAGTCAACAACTTCTTAGGACAACCCACTATTATTGTGGACTGCTGGACTGTGTTTGATTGTTTCTTTCATATCAGGCACCTGTACCAATGGAATGCCCAACTTTGACAGGACTACATAGAAAAGGGGGGGGGATACAAAGGAAGAACCGTTCTGTGTTGAGATAAGCAGTACTATTAGGATAAATATGAAATACTTCTGCATAATTATATAAGTAAGATTTGCACTTATAGTGTTTGGATAAGATATTCTGTCAGCTTCTTATACTATGGACAACCACTAGGAAAATAACAGTGTAGAAAGTATTAATTATTGAATGTGTACTATAATTCAGCTTTAAATATAAGTATACAGCTACGTTTTCTTAATTCATTGATTAGAGGTATCTGCTCTAATAGTATTTGTAAGTAGAATATCATGTATGCATCTTGTACAACAAGAAACCACTATGAAAACAATATGAAATGTATAAACTGTTGAATCTGTTCTGCTAATTTGATCTGAAACTATCTCATTGCTATTTGCTCTTTAATAAAATAAAATAAAATATTTTTAAAAAGAATTATTTCTGACATTTGAGAATGTCCCACCATTATATTCTTACATATGGTCATATTTTATAATGAGGCAGAAATGATTAACTATCCCAGAGTCTTAATTCCTGAAGACCCAGGGCACAAAGGGGCAAATTGACATAACTATTGGGCTTCTTTGAGAGGATATCAGAGCATTTATCCTTTTTTTATTTGAACTAGAATTGTGCACAAGGCTTTTGTACTAAGCCATGTTTTATATTTAAATTTAAGACAAGTTTTCACTCTGGTAATAAATTGACTGAGTAAGAATATCACTTGGGATCTTGTCTTAGCCTTCCAAAATGCTGAGGTTACAGATGTGTTCTATCATGTTTGGCTGTGGGCAAAACAGCATAGAAGCTAAAATAAGAGATAAGAGACATCCAGAAGCTCCCATGTGTTTGTTTGTCTGTCTGTCTGTCTATCTATCTATCTATCTATCTATCTAGCTAGCTAGCTAGCTAGCTATTTATCTATCTATCAACTTATTTAGTTTTGGTACCAAAGATAGAACTCAGTCATTAGCACTTTCCAGGCAGGGACCAGTATCACTGATCTATCTCCCTGGTCCTTTATTTTCATTTTTTAAATGAGAATAAGAAAGAGGCAAACAAAACAAAACAAAAACAAAAGAAAAAAATCAAAAAATCCCAGAAAAACATTAGAAATGATGCAGAATGTCACTTAGTAAAATGAAAAGTATTCAACAATGGTTTTTATCTTTAATATTGTTGTCTTCAAATTTATTGTTCAAATTATCAGGCATAGCTATGAAAATTGGTTAAAAAACTAAAAAGAAGAAAACAATACTAAGCATTAACTTCTCCTTTCAACAGACCAGTAGAAATTAGCAGTTCTGATATAATCACTGTACAAATCAGTGTAGAGATTCCTCAAAAAAAAAAAAATAATAAAATGAAACAAAACAAACAAAACAAAAAGCTATGATTAGAGTTTACACTCAAACCAGCTATTCTCTTCCTAGATATTTTGTCAGAAGAACCGAAACTATCCTACCACAGTAATACACGTACTCTCAAATTTATAGCAGCACAATTTCTCCTAGATAAATCTTGTAAACTGTCACCTGTTTTGAAGATTTCCAGTTTTTCCAATATACAGCAAAGGCCTAACCCAAGGCCCTGCTAGTGTGTGGAAGAGCTTGTGCTCTTTCCTGCACTTGCTGGACCAAGCTCAGGCCAGCTGATCAAAGTAGATCTTTCTCCGCATCCTCCAGACCTCTCCTTCGCCTCCAGAACCAGAACAGCCCACCCTGTGAGTGAAAACTTGACCACTCCAGATCTGCCCAAATCCAGGCAACACGAGTGTGTGGAAGAGCTTCTGCTCTGTTCTGCACTCACTGGAACGAGGCTAGTCCAGCCACACAAGAGAGACCTTTGCCTGCATACTGCAGATCACTCCATCACTGAAGAACCAGTACAGCAGGCTCTGAAAGCCACATCCAGCCAAACCGGGCTCAGTGAGTGTGTGGAAGACCTTCCAGCTTCCCTGGGCCCACAGGATCTCTCTAGACCCAAACTCAGGGATGCCTTGTGAATGAGACATTCTACCATGCCCTCTGGACCCCTCCACCACTCTGGAGCCCTCAAACCCATCCAGTGAGTGAGAACTTCGGAGGCACTCACAATACCCCCAGATCCACCTCAAGCCCAGGCCCAGCTAGTGTGTGGGAGAGCTTCTCCTTTCCCTGTGTCCTCTGGACCAGAGGCACAACAGAGTGGGACCACAGGTTTATTGTTGTTCCAGGGGGACACAACAAGTCACTTCCAAGGACTGCAACACTAAGGAGCTGAACACAGCAGCTAGACTCAAGAAAGGCATAACTGGATAAAGTCAAACTTAATAGACCTCCACCCAAATTAAAAAAAAAAAAAAAAAAAAAAAAAAAAAAAAAAAAAAAAGCTGAAAGCTATAGCGGAACTCAGAGAAGAATTAAATTCTGAGATGAAAAAAAAAAAAAAAAGAAATCTCTGAATTCATAGCATCTGAACTAAAAAATTAAATATAGAAACATAGAGGAAACCCAATCTGAAAACAACCCTGCACTAAAAGAATTAATAACTGATTCTAAAGAAGATAACAATAAAAAAATAGTCATGATGAGAAAAATCAGGGATTCCTTGAAGGAGCAACACAGGAAAGAAATAGATTGCAGGAAGCAGAGGGAAATTGACATAAAAGAACTTAAAATCTCAACCAAAGTCTGAAAAAAACGTTTGAGTGAAAATGAATACAGAGCTTCAGAACTTGAAAACACGGGTGCAGCTAGTGAAAAGGTGAGAAAGCATCTCTTAAAAACAATGAGGATGCTGGAAAAAGATGATGCAAAGATGAACAATGTGAGACGAATAGGCATCAACGAGAAGGGTGGAGTCAACACAAATGATATAAAAAGAATATGGCAGAAGTAATTAAGAAAAATGCCCAAATATGAAGAAACAATCTGACATTCAGATAAACAAAGCATAAAGGACGCGAAATAACTTTAACCCAATTAAAAACACACCAAGACACATAGTAGTGAAGATGCCAAAAATCCAGCACAAGAATAATATAATGAAACCTGCCAGAGAAAAGAAGCAGATCACGTTCAAAGGAAAACCCATCAGAATTACTGCTGGCATCTCTTCACAAACCATGAATGCAAGAAGAGCATGAAGCAGAGTACCTCACATCCTCAATGACAACAAATTCCAGCCCAAACTACTCTACCCAGAAAAAATCTGTTTCAAGATTGATGGATAAGTGAAATACTTCCATGACAAAGAATAGCTAAAGAATTTCATGACGACAAAGCCAACCATATACAGACTACTGAAAGACGTTCTAGAGAAGGACAAAAATGATCAGAACTCAACATGAGAACAAAAAGAACACACTAAATAGGGGATGCAATTAAGCACAAGACAAAAATTAGTGAACAATATTAGGTAAATAACGTGTTAATCATAAATCAACACATCATAATTATAAATATCAATGTAAATGGACTCAACTCACCAATTAAGAGAAATAGACTTGCACAATGAATTAGTAAACAAAATTGAAAAATATGCTATATATAAGGAACACACTTAACTCATAAAGAAATTCATAGGCTGAAAGTCAAAGATGGAAAACAGTAACACATGTCCCAGCACCTCAGAAAAAAGCAGGGTAACAAACCTCTTTTCAAACAGTCTCATCTTCAAAGCAAAATTGATAAAATGAAATAAAGAACAACAGAAACAATACCTTTTACAATACCACAGCAGAAAATGAAATACCTTGGAATTCACTTAACCAAGGAAGTCAAAGGTCTTTTCATGGAAAATTGCAACACCCTAAGAAAAGAGATTATAGAGGATTTCAGAAAATGGAAAGACATTCCATGTTCCTGGATAGGAAGAACCAACATCATGAAGATGGCCATACTCCCAAAATTGCTGTACAAATTTAATGCAATCCCTTTCAAACTGCCACCAACTAACCTCCCAGACATAGGGAAATCAATCTTAAAATTTACTTGGAACCACAAACAACCTAGAATAGCAAAGGCAGTCTTGGCCAATAAAGACAAGGCAGGAGGCATCACAATTCCTGACTTGAAATTATACTACAAAGCCACTGTGATAAAATCAACATGGTATTGGCAACAAAATAGACCTGAGGATCAGTGGAACAGATAAGTAGACGCAGAGGCATCTATAATCATACTCAGCCATCTGATCTTCGACAAAGGGGCTACACAAGCTCACTGGAAGAAAGACAGCCTCTTTAACAAATGGTGCTGGAAAACATAGCTTTCTACAGGCCGAAACTAAAACTTGACCCAGCTGTATCACCATACACTAACTTAAAGTAAAAATGGATTAAAGATCTAAACATTAAAACAGAAACACTCAATCTCCTGGAAGAGAAAGTAGGAGAAACTCTTGAAGACATAGGGGTAGGTAAAGAGTTCGTGAACAAACATATATTCTCACAGGAAGCACTTGAAAGAATCATAAACTGGGATCAACTCTTCTTAAGGAGCTTCTGCATCTCAAAAGAAACTGTCAACAGAGTGAAAAGACAACCCACAAATTTTGAAAAATCCTAACTAATAATCAATCAGACAGAGGACTACTGTCTACAATATATAAAGAACTAAGTTATAACAGGGCCCTCAGATTTAAAGACCCAATTCAGAAATGGGCATCTGAGATGAATACACACTTCTCAGAGGATGAAATTAAAGAAGCGAATAAATATATGAAAATATGCTCCACAACTCTAGCCATTTCTGAAATGCAAATCAAAACAACACTGAGATACCATCTCACTTCAGAAAGAATGGCTACCATAAGGAAATCAACCAACAACAAATGTTGGACAGGTTGTGGGGAAAACGGAACACTTCTCCACTGCTGGTGGGAATGTAGACTGGTACAGTCTTTGTGGAGATCAGGGTGGAGACTCTTCAAAAGAGTAGGACTGGAAATCCCATGCAAGTTGGCTATTCCCCTACTAGGAATGTTTCCAGAGGAACTGGAAATATTATAACATAGTGATATATGTGTACCTATGTTTATAGCAGCGCAGTGTGTGACAGCAAAATCTTAGAAACATCCAAGATTTCAGTCACATGAGGAATGGTTGAAAAAGATGTGGTATTTCTATATAATGGAGTATTACTCAGCTATTAAGAAAGATAAGCTTGAAGCATTTATATTGAAGTGGATGCCACTTGAACATATACTCATAAGTGAAATAAACCAGACACACATGTGTAAATATCGTATACTCTCCCTAGTATAAGAAGTGAAAGGAAGAAACACAAATAGAAATGTATAACAACAACTAAAACAATTGAGTCAGATAGGGCAAAGTGAATGGTGTATGTCTCAGTGTGTTTCTACTTGGGTTGAGGTTATTTGGTGTTCTGTATGCTTCGGTGACCTGAATTTTGGATTGTTTCCTCATATTTGGGAAGTTTTCTGCAATTATTTCTCCCCAAATTCTTTTTATGTCATTTGTATTGACTCCTTCATTCTCGTTGATACAGGTTATTCTCACATTGTTGATTCTGGTGTCATCTTGCAGGTGATGGATTATTTTTTCCTGCATTCTTGTTGTTTTTAAGAGATCCTTTCTCTCCTTTTCACTAGCTGCTCCAGCATCTTCAAGATCTGAAACTCAGTCTTCGCTTTCACTCAGACGGTTTTGTAAACTCATGATTGCTATTTTTAGTTCTTCTATATCTCTTTAACTGTGTTTCATGTGTTCTATTTCTTTTCTGTATTGCTCTTTCAAGGAATCCATCATATTTCTGATCCCCTCAATTTTTTTTTATCCATGTCTTCTTTAGAGGTAGTTATTAATTCTTTTTCTGTTGTGTTTCTTCCAAGTTGGGTTTCCTCTGTATATTTCTGGGCTTGCTTCTTTATTTCAGATGCTATGACGTCAAAAAGTTCTTTTCTGATTTCAGAACTTATTTCTGCTTTGAGTTCCTCATGATCTTTCTGCTATTGTTTCTTTGCTTCAGATGCTGTTAATTCATACATTTCAGCTGGAATAGTGCTCTCTGCACTTGTTCTGGTCAGCATTGTTTCTCCACCCAATGTTTCTGGAATTCATTCTTTATTTCAGATACTATGTATTGAGATATTTCTTTTTTAATTTGGGGAATTAGTTCTCATTTTATTTCTTCTATAGTTTTCTGCTGTTGTTCCTTTGCTGCTGTATCTGTTAGTTTATTCATTTCAGATGAGCTAGTGTCCTCTGCCATTCCTGATGGATTCGAGGTCTGGGATTGCATTTTTCCCCTTCTCTTTGTCATTTTGTATAGCACTGATCTTTGACCTTTCTTGTAGAGCTTTGGTGTAGCTATAACTTTAGCTTGTTATGAGATTTGGGTGCCAGTCTATTAAGTTTGAAAGTTTCCAGGTATGCCTATCCTGGATCTAGCTGTTGTGTTCAGTTCCTTCTTTGCTGCCGCTCCTTTGGTTCCCCTCTGTTGGTTCCCAGGATCAGTCCTCCTGTGTCAGGCAGGTCATTCCTGGCCAAGAAAGACAGTGCAGGAAGCATTACAATTCCTGTCGTGAAATTATACTATGAAGCTGCCATGATAAAATCAACATGGTATTGGCAACAAAATAGACCTGATGATCGACTGAATAGATTAGAAGATGCAGAGGCCTCTAGGAACACACTCAGCCACCTGATCTTCACCAACGGGTCAAACATGCTTACTGGAAGAAGGATAGCCTTTTTAACAAATGGTGCTGGAAAAACTGGCTCACTACATGCTGTAAACTAAAACTTGACTCATGTCTATCACCGTGCACTAAGCTACAGTCAAAATGTTTTAAAGGTCTAAACATTAAAACAAAAACACTCGATCTCCTGGAATAGAATGTAGGAGGAACTCTTGAAGACATAGGGGTAGGCAAAGAGTTCATGAACAAAAATCATATTGAAAGGGTAACAGTTGAAAGAATTAACAACTTGGACCACGTCTTATTGAGAAGCTTTTGCACATCAAAAGAAATTACCAATAAAGTGAAAAGACAACCCACAAATTTTGGAAAACTCTTAACTAATAAAAATCTCAAACAAAGGTCTGCTTTCTATAATTTATAAAGAACTATAAAACATTAGGGCCCTTAAATCCAATGTGCAGCTAATAGTCTCTACATTTGGAAAATGACTGTTGTGATTGAGTGGCTTCAATCTTCCATACTATTATTTGTCTTTTGAACTGTCAACCATGCTACCTACGAAAAGTAAAACTTTCATTGTGGAACTTAGTACACATGGATGTAGGCTTGTCTTGTAATTTATTTTATTTTATTTTACTTTATTTTGAAGACTAAAAATAAAAGCAAAGGCAAATAGCAAACATAGAAATATTAACAGGGTAACATACAACAATAGCTATGTTACTGATTTCCAAAACAAGTATAGCAAATCATTATATTATGCATTTTTATCGTCTAATCTGTTTCTCAGTTTTATTAATAATTTCCATGAGTTTATTTAATTTTTTTTTTGGCAGAACCAGGGATTGCACTCAGGCCCAGGGTAGCACTTATTCCAATGAGCCATCTCTGCAGCCCCACCATCATTTTTTTAAATGGCAGTTAAAAAACTTTTGCAAAATTATTTCTTTCTCAATGACAATTTCTACATATTAAAAAGATGAAACATTATATATATATATATATATATATATATATAATTTTATAGAAGTAGTTTGGGAATTCAATCATTTGAGTTTGATATAAGAATGAAATTGAAAATAGTAGAGACTAGATGAATGATGACTTTGTCATGTTTGCATTCATCTCCAAAGGACTATGTATGAAACTTTCTCATTCTAAGTAATTACCAATTTGCATGGGTCAAGTTCTTGCCAGGTTTGGCTGTCCAGCACTTCTGTCTATATTTAAGAATTTAAAAAATATTAATAGCTAACTCCTAGATAGAATTTAGCATTAATCCAGATGCTGATCTTAATATTTTATATATATTATTTCACTTAATCTTCGCATCTCTGTAATACAGGACTTTATCACCACTCCACATAGAAGACAACGGAGGCATAGGATGTCTCCGTAATTTGTACAAGATACATAGCAAATATCTCATGGCTAAATAGCATCAAGACTAGAATTAAAATATTTCAATTTAGGAGTCTTTATTTTTAACTACTATGTCAGAAGTCTGGTTATACTAGAATTTGATTGAATAGAACACATGCTGACTTGAAACTCAATTCTTTTGTTTTGAGACCTGTTCATAGAAAAAGTGAGAACCACTCAGTCCAGAAGCCCTTGGCCCTTTGCTGTAACACTTCGTATTCGTCTTCGTTTTCCAGTGACTTAAGCTTGAGAAAAGAGCAGTGTTTTGCAATTTTATGGCAGTAGAGCATAATCTGTAATAATTTTCAAGTGTACTTTGCCCCAAATAGAACAACTTCTACCAATTTGCTATTACAAAGGCCAAAATTCTTGTCTGGCCTGAGAGATAGGCATTATGTCATCTTTAACTTTCATTTTATTGTTGTTAGGATAACTGAAGCTTTTATTGTCAGTTGAAAATACATTTTATTGAACACAAACATCTTCGGTGTACTTAAAGCCAGTAGTGTTAGAAGAAATACGTTACCTGGGAATATGGAGGAGGAAATAGAATCAGGGTAAAAATGGCTAAGCAGTCTTCTCATTGGCTCACAAAACAACAGTACTGGTAGACTACTAAGTGATGGCGAAAGTGATAAGGTAACCCATATTGCCAAACACTATCTTTTATGACACAGTAAGATAGGATGGTTAGAAGACATAAGTTACGATGTGGTATGGCAGGCCAATGGCAGGAACCAAGGGTTCCTGAATGCTCATTTGATTCCAACTCTGACTTGTGCAAACATTTTCAAATAAATCCCTCATTTTCTGGCTATGTTTCTGCCTTTCTGACACTAGATAGGCAACACTAATTACCATCATGGACAAACTCAGGAAATACTGATAGAAATTTTGGCTGTTGGGATGTGAAGCCTTTGTTTTGCTTTTGTCCCCAAAAAATGTTTGAACCACTCAGCATCTTTCTTCTTCCAACAGATCCTTGAGGTGTTATCAATGATATTTTTCTTCTGGGTCCTTTTCATAGCCAGTAGTGAAAATATATATCTCACTGTAATTTATCAGTCAGGTCTTAGGCCCTGTTCATGGGACAAGAAGTAGAAAGAAAGCAGCAATGATAGGGCGCACTTCAATAATGGCTGGAGCTGCATCACCTTAAAATAAGCTTGTGGGTTAGGAAGGCCTTCAGACATATTACCTACTGCTTAAAAGTTACTTTGTGACAGTATCACTTGTAACCGATAGTAACAAAGACAGGACATTTTCTGGCTGCAAGTAAGATCAAGTCAAATTTTTCTTCTCTCTAATTTGCATCAAACTTGGAGCACCTGCAATAGATTTCCAAAATTCTGCCAAAATTCCCCTTGCATGTGGGTCCCATAAGAAAACGGACAATAGGATAACTTAGGACAAATTTAATGAGGCAACTATATACAGAAATATGAGTAGGGTGGGGATCAATGAAAAGGTGTAGTGCAGCTTTTGTTTTGGAGCTTTATCACCACATTTAAGACTTACAGGGAGAAAAGTTGGAGTTACTGAAATTCTAGAGCATAAGTTATCTGCAAATGGTTTCGTTGAGGAGAGAAATAGCCTTGGGTTAAGAGGATAAACCAGTTTAAAGTGACAAAACAGGGAAGGAAACAGAAGAATAAAGAGCCTGATTTCATTGACCTTACTTTTTTTTCTGTATTCTGCTGGAGTTTGTCGCAAGCAAACACTGTAGGATCCCTGAGGATACTGGATCCTGTTGAAGTACAAATTGGCCTCGTGAGCCAAAGAATCAGTTGAAGGAAAGTGAAGAACTTATCTGGCAAGACAAAAAGAAGCTTGTTTTCAAGGGTGGACTGATTAAAGCAGCTTCTCATACCATCTTTCTCTTACAGTGAAATATGTCTTAGTTAATCTCACTACTTTTAACACCTTTTCAGATACAAATTGTCTGACACCAGAAATTTCTCATTCTAGCATTTAACCAAAAGGAAATGTCTAATCCAAGCAAGTTCCAGGAACCTTTGACTCCAGAAATATACTACTCCAGAATCCCTTTAGGAATTCTTTCCAAGAAATTCCAATTGACCTATATATACTATGTCGCTATCAATTTATCTAGCATAAAGCTAGAATAGATTGTTTCTGCACTAGGATAGACACTGAGCCTTGTTTTTTTTTTCTTTATATCATACAGTTGAGTTATTGTTGCTCTATAAATAGCCATGACAGAGGAGTGTCATAGAATAGAGGATAACACTTTTTACTTACCAGACAAAAAAGACTGTAGAAGGTTAGAAAAATTGAGAAATAGAATGAGCACCAAGTGAGAGCAATATGCTAATCCAGATGAACAAAATGATCTTTCCCTTAGTGATAAATGGGCTAGTCATAGGAAAAAATCTAAATAGTAATTGTAACTTCCAACTTTATTCACCAGAAGCAGAAGATTATCTTTCCTGTAAAGTATCTGCACCTAAAGAAACTCTACTCCTGACTGGCAGATGCCATGCGGCAAAACAGTACTGAATTTGTTGTCAAAATATTTGTGTTGCATTCTATATTTAGTACTTATGTAAACCCAGGCCACTTTTCCTTCTTTTAGGTTACATGTCTATAAGAATAATACCTATGTGTCTGGTTCCTTAAAATTTTGGCTCCAGGGGATCTATTAAGATCAGAAATGTAAAACCAGTTGTTGATGAACAATAAAATTCTGAATGGAGGGTGCTTCCACAATGAGTACATATGAGTTAGGAATGAATAATAGTAATTTGTATATGTGAGAGTCTTTAATCATGTCAGTGTGTATAGATGAGTATGTACGACTGAATTTGAAAAAGTAGAAAAAAGAATAAGGAGAATTCATGATGACTTATATGGGAAAATGAACAAATGAAAGCTACAAATATTTTTGTAATGTGAGTAATTGTATAAAACTTACTTGAATACTTGGAAATGCAGAAAAGGGAGTTCAAGAGAGAACTAACCTGTGAGTTAGTGAGATTCTAAAAGTTTATGAGATAGTTAAAATGTTAATGTAAAGATATAGATTGGGTGATATCATAACACAATATTTTTATAATTTTTTTGGTACTGGAGATTGAATTTAGGACCCTGTGTTTGCCAAGCAAGTGCTTATTCTACTGAGCTATCTCCTCATGCCGGTGTTATAAATTGACAACACTTTTACATTCACAATTTCATATAATTCACCTTGATCTGTATGTTAGATGTCTGTGTAGTTTGGAATATATAAATGAATTATGTGTAAACATGACAATATACACATGTGAATGAATGAAAGTTTATGTTCAAGCAAATGTGTAATTCACTGTGAATAAATTTTGTATGCAATCAAATGTGTATATTTCTAAGTGTAGGATGTGTGGATATGAATCTACATGAACATGCAAGTGAGTGAGTTTGTTTAAGCAGGGTGACATTGGATGCATGTGTGAGAGACAGATACAGATAAGCAGAGACAGAGAGACTGAAGGAGACACAGAGACAGATTCTGAACATGAAAAACATACCCAGCCTTTGAACTCTGCTAGTGAATAGATGCCTCCCCTCAACTAATAATTTCACTGAACAAGCACAAGCTTTCCAGAATGAAATTTTCTACCTTAAAGGGTGTCTTTAAATGATTTATTCATTTACTTATTTATTTGTATTTCATTTTGTTTTTATCCTTATTCTTAGCCATTTTTTGCCAAGGGAAAGTGTAAGTACGTAATTCTAGTCGGAGAATAATTGGGAACATTTTGCTATGCACAGAAACCTTGAAAATGACTGGGATAAAGGGCTGAAACTTAGTGCAGGTTGTAGTCAGCAAGACAAAGGGCCCCTTAGCTACTTCATTTGTTCTTTTTTAAAGTAGTCCTAAGTGACTGAAATATCACTCGCCACCACAAGCAGTATGAAATTTCACCACCGGTTGGAGTTATATAACTGTCTCTATGGCAACCAAAGCCCATAAACATGCAGTATCACTGTTGTCTAGTTAGATAGCAGTAGTTTTAGTGCCTGCTCCACATGTACCCGTTAGTCCTTTCTATGTTGTTTTCTCTTTGTCCTCCTTCCATTATTGTTTTGTTTTCTGTCACAAGTAAGAAAATTAAATGTTGAATTAAATGAGTGAAAACTGAAGCTTTTTAAGCCATGAGTGTACATGAGTTGAGTCCTTATCTCTGAAGAAAAGTGTAGGTGCTTAGTTCATCTCAGGGCCAGGCTACACCAGGGGGATTACTACTTCTCACCACTATATCACTTCTCCTACACACACACACACACACACACACACACACACACACACGCACGCACACACACACACACACATTCTGTAGTAGCTACTATTGAATGTACATCAGGCAAGGTGGAGAGAAAAAAAGGGGCAAGAAAACCCCTCAAATTTTGATTTTTCATGTCTAGTTTGTGTGATTCTTTGTGGGAGTTTTGAGGCAGAAACTGCATAAAAGAGATGGTGATATACTTCTGTGTTGAGGAAATAGAAATGAAATCTTCCATAAGCAGTATCTTTAACACCTTCCATAGCTTGAGACAGAGGTTTATTACCTTCCTGATCAAAAGCCAAGATTTGGAGGGCCAGCCAAATAGCTCAGTAGATTAAAATGCCTGCAAGGAGGCACAGGAGCTGGGGGTTCAATCAATCCCTGGGCCTGCTGTGCCAGCCCAATGTGCCAGCCCACCACACTGGCCCTGCCCCCTGGGTACACTGAAATGGTGATTGAGACTGGGGTGTGGTGGCCTGTGCCTGTAATCACAGGGTGGCTGTAAATAGGAAAATCTCTACAGCTCCAATCTAGTAGTGAAACCCTGAATAGCCTGTGGAGCCTTATGTAAAATACAGGAAAAAATGCAAAATTTGGGATAAAAAAGACATGAGTCATTTGTATTCATGAATTTCAAGTTTTCAATTCAAACTTTTACTACCTGTATGATTACAGAGAAAGAAAAGAATCTGGAAGTTTCAGTATAACTGTAAGGATTTGATCTAATCCCCTGCTCAAATCATTTCAGTCATGGAATGAACATTTGTCCACAGATTTGGCCCATTTTGACCATGAGCTTCTCTAAAGGGTAATGATTTGCAGAAGGTACATTTTCTTAAATTTATTTTTTTACTTTTTATTGTATTGAAGTACAAATATCAGTGAGATAGTTTTAGGACACATTAACAGGACAGATTTGATAAATTAATACATTGCAAACTGTTTTCATAATGTTTTGGTATCGCACAAGGTGCATAAAAGATACTATACTTACAGACATTATTATAACATATGTCTCTTATCAGTAAATTAAGAGAGTGTACCTGTTTACATATCCTATTTTTTATACATGAATTATATCAAAGATTCAATAATTAGTACTTTCTACCTTGTTATTTTCCTAGAAATTGAAGAACCGCAAAGACAGCCAACTTTTTGGCCCTAGGCTTTCAAGGTCAGCGAAGACTCAGGACATAGGAGAACCTGTAATATAACATCATAAAACTCAGTTGAGCCCCTAATTTTCTGAACAAGGAGATTATGGAGCAATAGAGGAAAGAGATCGAAGTTTTATAGCGTGCCAGGGGAAGTCACATGGAGAGAAGACTTTCTCTCGGCCTCTCACAGAGAGCAAACTGGTCAAGCATTGGCCTTGACTCATCCACATGGATGACACAGAAAAAGGATCTACAGAATAATGTACGGGACTACAAGATAAACCCCAAGGGGACTTTACTGACCTCATCAGAAACAAAAGCTACATCTTTTGGTACATAGGTCTTGCTTTGTTTTGGTCTTAACCATCCAGCAGAAAACTATAAAAATGAGGTATACACCGTGGGGCCATAATAATAAGTTGAGCTATAAAAGGCTACGGTTGACAACTTCTTCAGATAACTCACTATTGTTGTGGAATGCTGGACTGTATTGCGTTGTGTCATCGTGTGCAGGCACTTAAATTGGTTTAATGACAATGGAGTGCCCATCTTTGACCAGTGTAGACAAAGGAAGGGGTATAGAAAGGAAGAATCATGATGTGTGTGTATGGACATTACAGTTGGGATAGATATGCTGTGCTTCTTCATAATTCTATGAGAGGCAGGATTTGCACTAATGGTGGTTGGACGGGATATTATATTGGCTTCTAGTACTATGGACAACCACTAGAATGTACATTTCTTATAAGTTAATCCCCTGGCTTTTGCTTTGTTCCTTGGACTAACCAGATGAAAGATGTTCTCCTTTATATTATGAGAAGCCTCCCAGAAACCTGTTAGATACTATAATCCTATGAGCAATCTCTTTTTCTAGCCAAATAGTGTCAAATCTTTCAGCTGTTCTTCATAGGTATTGGAGTGACTTTTCTCTTCCTCACTTTCATCTGTTAAAGCTCATGTGTCCCCACTAAAGCATTGGCTTCAGATCTTGACATGGTGCTTTAGCTGAAGTCTGACCAATTGCCTATTTGTTTAATTCCTCATATGGGACTACAGTTCCAGGAGAAAAAGGGAATAAAGTGTAAAAAAGTTCCAACAATTAGTTTTATTTTTCCAATAGGCTCAGAATCTACTGAGAAAACTGAAATTAAATTCCTTGTGCAGCCATTGCAAGTCTAACCTGTAGTTGCAAGGTCAGAGCATTTTCTTCTCCATAATTCCATGCCAATTGTGTCTGATGCCTTGCATAATGGGCATGTGGGTATATAATAAACATAGGTAGATTCCATAGCCTCTTCTGTTCTTCTTACATTGATCCCTAAAATCTTTAGTCTTCTTGAGAGCAGAACCTTCATTCTTCTGTGGCTCTTTCATTCTCTATACACAGGCAGAACTGCTTCTTTGCTCTCAGAATTGCAGAACAAGCCCACAGCTTCCTGTCAGAGGTCCTTTGCAGTTGAGGCTCAATGGGAAGGAAAAATTAGGATGAAGAAAAGGAAAAAAAGAAGAGTAAAATATATATTTGCATACATGTAGGATGTTTGGATAATTGTACTGCTGAATTTTGCTGGTCTTTTGAAAGGAGCAGTTAATGATTAAAATTTTGTTTTTATTTTTTCCTTTAAATTTCCTGTAACTTTTTTGTATTTTTAAAGCAATTTGCAGGTTTACATCTAGTAATGGGGCAACTAATTTGAATATAACATCATGCAGTAGAGCAAACATTATTGAATTCCTATTACTTTGTTTAAAGAAATTTTGTATTGTTTCTAATACTTTTTAAATTAATTTTTGTCTTTAAAATATAGCTTAGAAACTGTAGTTCTGGCAGGCATTATGTCAAAATTAGTGGATAATATGAGGGTGCTGAGTACAGCAAAGGAAGGAAAAAAGTAGTAGGCAAGCTTTTATTTCTGCCCACTTTCTGCTTCCAGTGGTGTTTCTAGACTGTCCACATAAGAAGGGATACTTAAAGAAATCTGTAAAGAACTAAGAGAGTTATCTTTAAACTGCATTTTTCAGGAAAATTATAGTGCTTTACTTGCACAATCTATTACACTTGAAGTGGCTTCAAAAGGCGGATGGAGACTATGCCAGAACCAAAGGCTTTCCCTAGACTAATCCCTATTAAGCCATTCATTTGAATAAGATTCATATCTGTCCAAAAATCTGTGCTTTTTTATACATACATATGTGCTGATGAGGTAGAAAACAGAAAATATATGCTTTGCCTCAATTACAGTTAGCATACATGTAAAATAATGAATGATTCTCCCTGCCCATCCTAGGCCTATCAAGAAACCAAGAAGTGGAGCTGGTGAGACAGCTCAGTAGTGTAAGCACCTTTCTGGCCAGCACAAGGTTTGCATTCAGTCCCTGGTACCACAAAAAATGACAAATAAAACAAGAAAAGGCAAAAATAGAAAACTAGCCAACTGTAAAATATTATATAAGTATAATGATCAACGTATTCGTCACTGTCATTATCAATTAAAATTCATACTATCATACTAACCTGTCTTGAAACTGTTTCATTGTTATTCCATCTTTTTCCTCATTAAAATGAAAAACATACTATAGCAGCCATTGTTAGCTATCCCTGTTTTGAAAATATGTAACATATGTATTGTTATATGTTACCCTGTTTCTGTCATTTTTTTCCATTGATTTTGCTTCTGTTTTCATTCTTCAAAATAAAATAAAATAAAAAATAATTAATGTAATTTTCCATAAGATACCTGGGATTCTTTTGCCTCTGTATTCCATTCATGAACTCTTGTTTAACAATCTCTGGGTGCCGTGGAGGAAGAGGCCGAGCCAGGTCCGAGGGCACTCGCCAGGTCTGCGAGCCCGCGGAGGTCCGTCCTTGCCGCCCCGCCACCTCATCACATGCAGACATGGCCACCACCACCACGCCAGCGAAGCCGTTCATGTCCCTCCCCTGCCCTGCAGGTTCTCAGCTTGGAGACACTGCTGTCTGTACATTGGAATAATTGGCGGAACAGGCCTGGATGATCTGGAGATTTTAGAAGGATGGACTGAAAAATATGTGGATACTCCATTTGGCAAGCCCTCTGATGCCTTAATTTTGGGAAAAATAAAGAATTTTGACTGCGTCCTCCTTACAAGACATGGGAGGCAGCACACCATCATGCCTTCGAAAGTAAACTAAAAGGCAAACATGTGGGCTTTGAAGGAAGAGGGCTGCACGCATATCATCGTGACCACAGCCTGAGGCTCCCTGAGTGAAGAGATCCAGCCTGGCAACCTTGTCATCATTGATCAGTTCATTGACAGGACCACCAAGAGGCTTCAGACCTTTTATGATGGAAGTCATTTCTGTGCCAGAGGAGTGTGCCACATTCCAGTGGCAGAGCCATTTTGCCTCCAAAACAAGAGAGTTCCTCATAGAGACCTCTACGAAGCTAGGACTGCGATGCCACTCAAAGGGGACAATGATCACAATCGAGGGACCTTGTTTTAGCTCCAGGTCAGAAAGCCTCATGTTCCGCACCTGGGGAGCAGATGTTATCAACATGACCACAGTTCCAGAGGTGGTTTTTGCTAAAGAGGCTGGAATTTGCTATGCAAGCATCACCATGGCAACTGACTAGACTGCTGGAAGGAGCACGAGGAGGCAGTTTCAGTTGATCGGGTTTTAAAAACCCTCAAAGATTCAACAATTGATACTTTCTACCTTGTTATTTTCCTAGTGGTTGTCCATAGTACTAAAAGCTTGACATAATATCCTGTCCAACCACCATTAGTGCAAATCTTAGGTAGAAAGTATTAATTATTGAAGCTTTGATGTAATTCAGGTATAAAAAATAAGATACGCAAACAGCTACACTCTTTCTTTACTGATAAGAGTCATATGCTATAATAATGTCTGTAAGTATAATATCATGTATGCACCTTCTATGATACCAAAACATTATGAAAACAGTTTGCAATGTATTAATTTATCAAATCCATCCTGCTAAGGTGTCTTAAAACTGTCTCATTGATATTTGTACTTCAATAAAACAAAAATAAGAAAAAATAAATAAAAGGAATCGTATCCTAGACTCTGATAAGTGCTTTAGGACATATACTCGTTTCAGTAACTCCAATATGCTATCAACATATATTTTTTAGAAGTAACAAAAGATAAATAGGTCCTTTTAAAAATGATAACTCAAATCCAGAAATGGCAATTAATTACTATGTTTCAGAAATAAGGGATAGGATGCAGTGATTTTCAGTGTCAAAAATATGAAAAATTTCCTTTCCTCATTTTTAGTTTATTCTAGAATCTTTGTTTTCATAGTTTCAATTCTTGAAAATAAACAAAAACTTTTGCAGGTCTGCTATGTGTTAGTCACTGTATTAACCATAATGTTACCTTACCTAATAATAAATGAAGTGAAATTTTAAAAAAATTAAAATTAAAAAAATAAAAACCCTCAAAGAAAATGCTACTAAATCTAAAAGTTTACTTCTCACTACCATACCCCAGATAGGATCCATGGAATGGTCAGAAACCCTCCACAACCTGAAAAGTATGGCTCAATTTTCAGTTCTGTTATCAAGACACTAAACACGTGGCTTCCTAGATGACAACATTCTAATTTTAATCATTTTGAGAATTGTACTTAATTTAAAGGAGAAAAAAATGGGAAAGGTGTGTAGCCTGTAAGCGAAGAACACGTGGTAAGAAAGACAAGACAATGCGTGCTGGAGCCACCACCTGGAAGTGAAGTCTCAAACTACCTGAGAATGGAGAAGGCAATCAAACAGTAAACATGGCTGTAATCTTACATTTTAGGGAAAATTTGAGCAGATAACCTCCTTCCCTCTCTTAAAGGCTGAGGATTTCCTGTGTTACTAGAGAATGTGAGGAATAAACAGGACTCTTTGTGACTGTAAATTGGTCTCATCTTTCTTAAGAAAAATAGAGTAAAACATTTCTGAAGGTATAAAAATATATATGCACTTTGTTGATGTCTCCTAGAAATTCCTCTTTAAATATGTGTCAGAATACATACAGAAAACTGTGTATAAAGAACAGTGTTTATAATGTTCAAAATAATTTGAATATCCAACAACTGGAGATAAATTGTTTCATGTATGGTTAAATTGTGACTCAGTCAACTGAATGACATGTTCTCACAGATTAACTCCCTAAAGAAACAGCTGCTGTGTATTAAAAATTTTAAAGGTAAAACATTTTACAATACTATTTTTGTTTTAAAATACCATGTTAAATGTACAAAAAAACTAGACAGAAATACACAAATTCTTTTGCTATTATATTTGAGGAATGCATACTGGTAATTTTTATTTTCTTTGCATATATTTCTGCATCTATACATTTTTCTACAATAAATGTAACCAAATAAAATTGTAAAAATTAAAAAAATAATCTCTGAATTTGGATAATTCCAAATGAATGAATAAGTCACAAAGATGCAGAAAAGAACAATGTGTTCATCTTACTCTTCAGTAGTAAAGAGTTCAACAGAGAAGACACAATTTTCCATGTAGGAAAAATGCCTATATACCCATAGCCACATTTCATACAGGTTTTAATCTTGTTTCTGAAAAATCAGTTAATGTATAGAAAGGGGAAATTTGTTATTGATTAAAAGTAATAAGGTTGTTAATACTATCAAGGTTGTTAAACCAATCCAAGTTTGGTGAAATCATATCCAATTCATCCAGGTTGTTTTCCAGAGCTTTGTGATTTTCCTTATTCAAAGCTTGTGCTATAGCCCTCAGTCATACTTTTCAATGACAAGACATGTTATTAATTTTCTTTTTTGAGATAGGGTCTCGCTATTCAGTTCAGGCTGGACTTAAACTCACCAGGTAGCCCAGGCTGACTTCCAACTCTCAGTAATCCTCCTACCTCAACCTCCAGAGGGAAAGTATTATAGGCCTGATCTACTATCTCTAGAAAGACATGTTTAAATCCCCCTTACTTGACAACTATGGAAGTTATGTTTTCAATTGGTCATTAATAATATAACTATGAAGGTATGTACCACTGCATTTTGTAACTTTATGGTCTCTTTCATGTAATCTATGCTCTATTCATTTAAGAATTTTAAAGATAATTTTATTGAGAAATGTAGCTATGAGATAGTTTCAAAACAGATTAGTAGGACAGTTACAATAATTAATACATTGCATATTGCTGTCTTCACAGTAGTTATTCATAGTACAAGATACAGACATGATCTCTTATGTAAACAATATTAGTACAAACATTTCTTTCCATTGAACTAAGAGAAAGTAGCTATATATTTTTCCTTTATGTATATACATATATTTTCACTCAAAAATGACCTTTCATTTATATCTCCCCCTTTTTTTTTTTCTTTTGCTTTGTCAGAGATGGGTGTTCCATTGCTGTTAGAGAAGCAGTATTTGGAGAAGTCTGTAAAGGACCTTTCCATACTTACCACCAGTTGAAATATTGTAGTTACTTGAATGTAGCGAAATAACACAATAGAGCCCAATAGCCCATAATAGTTGTTGGTTATCAGCAGAACTGGCAGCATGTTAATATGGCATTACTTTTATAACTCATGATTATGCTTTCTCCTGGATGGTTAAGACCAAATTAAAGCAAGACCTATATAATTAAAAATGTAACTTTTATATCTGGCAAGGTCAATCAAATCCCCTCAACATTTACCTGAAACCTTGTAGAGAAGCTTGTATATATCTTTTGTCAGTATTAGCTGTCTGGATGAGTCATGGCAATTGCTTGACCAATTTGCTCTTTGTGAAAGTCTGAGAGTTATATTTTCCTCTCTAAGTGACTCTCCGTAGGCACACCATATATCATCAATCACTTTCCTTTGTGGCACCATAATCTTCTTGACCAGAAAATTTGGGATACCACTGAGTTACAGGATTTCACAGGTTGTCTTATGTCCTGAGTGCTCACTGAACTTGAAGAGTTAGGGCCAAAATGTTGGCTGTCCTTGTAG
The DNA here is from genome assembly GCA_004027165.1 of Ctenomys sociabilis. Taxonomy (NCBI): domain Eukaryota; kingdom Metazoa; phylum Chordata; class Mammalia; order Rodentia; family Ctenomyidae; genus Ctenomys; species Ctenomys sociabilis. The sequence continues at coordinate 15,731 of PVKA01021016.1, read as the reverse complement.
CCCTTCTTTTTCTCTAATTTTTTCTCTGCAACATAAGTTGTTGACCCTCCCAAAGAGAAGCTTAATGATATTATTACCCTATAACAGAGGCAGGTCAGCTCAACATCACTATCTATCTGAATATCAAACACTTCTAATGCTCTTTTCTCACTCTAGCTTCCTATAAGATATCTTCCATATGAAAAGTTTGAAAAACTTATGTACATTGATGTGTCAAGGACCAATAAGAATCCTTTTGCTAGACATACAGTGTTGGGAGATGTTCACAATTTCCTAGGTGTAATGATGGAGAACAATACATTAAATACAGGGATACAATTAGAGATACCTTAAAAGTGGAGGTATCTATGCAGAACAGACAAGTAATGTTAGCTTAATGTAGGCTGAATAAAGGATCATATGTTGATACTTTGTGAATGGCAAAAGCTATACTGATCTGGTGAGGATGTCTCTCATCAAATGTCTGTTTAGTTCTAACCATATTGAAAGACAATTCAAGGTTGCCAAATTTTTAAGGTTTTCCAAAAAGTTTAAAAAAAACTATTGTTTTTGTATAATTTTTTAAAATTTAAAATTTAATAAGGTAAAGAAAACATTCCTGCAGTTCAAATATGGATCTTGGGCCCCCAGCTTGCAATGTTACCATAAATCAAAGGAAATTATACACTAATGATGGAATTCCAGACCTGAGACAGCCAAAACAATTCTTGATCACTTCCTTCTCCTCTACCTATCTAATTAAAGTTTCTATTTATGTAGTAAAAGTGGGAATAGAGCCTCTAGAAAGCAAATAAGAAGATTGTTACCCACAGAATACCATGTAACTCCAATGAAAGTGAATTAGTGATGTTATAAACTGCTATCACTAGCTCCTATCTGCTAGATTATCAGCTCTTTGGATTCCAAAATCTATTTCATTCATAACATGATCCATTAGGGCAGGTATCTCATCTCTATTTTGATTCTAAAGACAGTGAAGTTCATAGTGGTGAGCTAAATCACCAAAGACCATGTCATAATAAGTCATGGAGCAAGGAATACAACTGTCTAGTGCTCTTATCACTACCATATGCTACCCTAGGTACATGATGTGTTTTCTACCATATTCAAGACTAAGGTTGTGAATAAGGGTTGGGAAACATCCAGTATGCTAGACAGCTTCTGAGATGTCATGCATCGATTCCCATCTCCTGATATTTTTATTTGTTTGTGATTTCTTCCCTTTGAATGTGAACTTAACCTACACCTTGTTTATAAGAAGTAGAATACCACAAATGTAATAAGATTCTATTTCTTAGATTAAATTATAAATGACCATAAGGATGACTACCTTGTTTATCCTGTTACTGTTCAAAGAGTAAGAAGGTAATTTAGCAAGGTGATATTTTGTGAGCTGCCATAAGGAAAGGTCCAAATAGCAAGGAATTTAAGGAAACTTCTGTTTAAAAGCTATCAGGGAACTGAGGACCCATGTCTGATGTTTCATAAAGAACTAAGTCATGCTTATGACCAGTTGAGTAGCCTTAGAAGCTGACCCTGCATAATTCATGGCTTCTGGCAACTATCCTGACCCCTGACACAGGGGAATCTAGCTAAATCTATAACAGCTTCCTGACCATCAGACATTGCAAAATAATAGATGTGAACTATCTTAAGATGCCAAATTTTTGATAACTTGTGTAGCAATTCACAATTAACAGAAGCAGAATGGTTGTTACTACACTGATTTGGCAACCATGGGTCCCATATTTTTCTGTAACCCAGCAACCACTATGGGTGCACCGCCTATTGAAAACTATCAGAAGCTGGACCTTGAAGATTAGCAGCAGGATTGTGAGAATTGTCATAGGTAGGAAAATTTCATATTTCTGCCTGAAAGGAAAAAATCTTATTTATAGCTTGATTTCTCTTACATGTTAGACTTCTATGAGCATATAATTTGCAAGCCACTTACAATTATAGGTGAATAAATAAATGCATTTGGAAATCAAGCAATCTAAATTATGTTGTTGGTACATTCCACAATATTTTTCAATGCCATTTTTCCTGATTTTATGATCTATTTAGGAGATTATATTAAATAAATTACATCTAATGTGATCCTCATAAGTCCCCCAGTATAATATTAATGCTCCCTGATCAGCCACTGACAGTGGGCCCATGGACAATTCCCTTTATCTCTCTGATATGTTTTTTCATACCTGAAAAGGTGGCAGGTTGTGTACATACTAGGTCACACTCCACTGTTTTAAAAGACAAACTGTGCTCAAGTGATCAAGAACATTGCCTCCTGGCTGCTTGCTTACCCAGGTTCACCAAGGTTAAGAAATATGCCCCAAGTCATGTAAGCAAATGCAGACAATAACCTGAGATGCCTCTAAAAATAAATTAACATTCATAACAAAAAAAATCTGTTTAATAATGCTTGCTCAGTCACACTCTGTTCCCAAATATACAGCAAACAAACAGGATGAAAGGAAAGAAATTGTTAGTGCTTTTAATAACCCAATAATATTTAAATAACAGCCAGTAATTATCCCATTTAATCTGAAAGAAAAAGAGCAAAATGAACTTTCTTGGAGCTGTACTCTTGCTGAGGCATCTAGTGGCTCTAAAAGTAAAAAGTCATCTGTTCTCTTAGAATTCTCTTGAGACTGAGAGACCATTATTCCCTGAAGGTAATGAGACAAGTTAAATGTAAAGCTGAGAGAAGAAAGCCAAGCTGTTGTTTGAGAAAATGTCTCTAATGTGGGGAAAGTAATTCTGGGCTTTTTGTAGGACGAAAAATGGTAAAGCAAAGGGAAATCTTTTTGTGCAGAGTGAAAGACTAATTCAGGTCTAGCCAAAGATTACTAAAATCTTTCTCAGCACAAAATTTAGACTAATATCTGGGCCTTGCCATGAAACAACCAATGCCATCTAATAGTATGGTATCTTTCAGTAGAGAGCATAAAGAACAGAGTAGTGATACCCTGAAGAAGTTGCCAAAATGATGCCCACACCAGTTATAATGTTGAAAGTGGGGAATGACAGCTCCCAAAACATCTGTCACCATGTGAGTTCGATCAGTAGCTGCCAGGGCTATAAAAAAACACCCTAGGTCCCTGTGGCATGGACAGTTATTATAGATGGCTGAGGCAAAGCAACAATCTCTAATGATGGGGCCACAATTTTGAAACGTCTTGATGTTGTCCATCCTGCAGCAAACACTTTAGCAGACATTGCCAAATCTCAAGATGCTGAGGCTGGTGATGGCAACACCTCTGTAACACTGCTGGCTTCAGAGTTTATGAAGCAAGAGAAACCCTACTTGGAAGAAGGTTTACATCCCCCAGATTATCATCTTAGCTTTATGTGTAGCTCCACAGTAGGAAATTAACAAGATCAAACAGATCACTGTGACCGTGAAGAAGCAAGATAAAGTGGAGGAGATCCTCATCCATCCTGTCCCCGCGAGTCCAGCCCCAGAGACCGGCCAGAGACAGCGTGGCGGACTCCGTCATGCTCCTCCATACCTGCCTCACCCACCCAGCCCAAGAGACCTCCCGAGACAGCAAGATCAACGCCAGCAGTCTACTCGATCATGCCCACGCGGCCCAGCCAGAGACTGGCCTGAGACAGTGGTTGACTCCAGCAGCTGCCTGGATCCCGCGCCAAGCTCTCCCAGCGAAAGCGAATTTACAGGACTCACCAGGCTTCCCAGATGAGTGAGAGTGTGTTGAGTCTGAGGAAGAGCCTTTGGCTTCGTCCCACCAGTGCTACGCGGATCCCTGTCCCCAACCCCTCCAAGCCAGTGACTGGCCTGAAACCTCAGGACCCACTCACCAGCAACTCCCCGGATCCCCTGACCTAAAGCCCACTGATCGAGTGGGAATGTCCCCGAATCTCTGGGCATCAAAGGTCGGTGAGTGTAGAACTCCAGGCCCGCCATGGCCGAGAGACATTTCCCAGGGATTACCTGCCCCTCAGCCCCCATGGACCAGTGACAGCTCCAGGCATACTATGCCAGAGAAACATTTCCAGGTGATTACCGGTCCCACACCACAGCCCGAGAACCAGTGCTGGTCGGCCTGGAGTGAGAACTCCTAGCCTGCCACGCTGGAGGGACACATCTCAGCATTCCACGGTCCCATGCTACGGACCGATAGCCACCACAGCCTGGCCTATGAGTGAGGGCTCCAGGCCCACTGCACCAGAGGGACCTTTCCCAGTCTTCTCGGGTTACGGGCTGTAGACCCAGACACAGGACAGGCTGGCCGACCCAGTACAGCCTACTCAGTGAATAAGATTATCCACTATACTTTTGTGAGCCCAGAAGACGCACCAAAGCCCAGGCACTGCCCACCTGGGGAAAAAACTGCCAGACACAGGAGGGCAGACCCTGGGAACCAACAGAGGGGAACCAAAGGAGCTGCAGCAAAAAAGGAACTGAACACAACAGCTAGACCCAGGATAGGCATACCTGGAAAATCTCAAACTTAATAGACTGGCACCCGAATCTCGTAACAAGCTAAGGTTATAGCTGCACCAAAGCTCTACACCAAAGGTCAAAGGTCAGTGCTATACAAAATGACAAAGAGAAGGGGAAAAATGCAGTCCCAGACCTCGAGTCCATCAGGAAGGGCAGAGGACACTAGCTCAGCTGCAATGAATGAACTAACAGATACAGCAGCAAAGGAACAACAGCAGAAAGCTATAGAGGAAATAAAATGAGAAGTAATTCCCCAAATTAAAAAAGAAATATTTGAATACATAGTATCTGAAATAAAGAATAAATTCCAGAAAAATTGGGTGGAAAAACTATGCTCACCCAAACCAAGTGCAGAGAGCACTACTGCAGCTGATATATATGAATTAACAGCATCTGAAGCAAAGAAGCAACAGCAGAAAGAACATGAGGAACTCAAAGCACAAAGAAGTTCTGAAATCAAAAAATGACTTTTTGAAGTCATAGGATCTGAAATACCAAAATAAGTCCAGAAATATACAGAGGAAATCCAACTTGGAAGAAACACAGCAGAAAAAGAATTAATGACTACCTCTAAAGAAGACACGGATAAAAAAATTGAGGAGATCAGAAATATGATGGATTCCTTGAATGAGCAATACAGAAAAGAAATAGAACACATGAAACACAGTCAAAGTGATATAGAAGAACTAAAAATAGCAATCAGGAGTCTACAAAACCGTCTGAGTGAAAGTGAAGACAGAGTTTCAGATCTTGAAGATGCCAGAGCAGCTAGTGAAAAGGTGAGAAAGGATCTCTTAAAAACAACAAGAATGCAGGGAAAAAATAATCCATCACTTCCAGCATGATGCCAGAATGAACAATGTGAGAATAATTGGTATCAACGAGAATGAAGGAGTCAATACAAATGACATGAAAAGAATTTGGGGAGAAATAATTGCAGAAAACCTCCCAAATATGAGGAAACAATCCAACATTCAGGTCAACGAAGCATACAGAACACCAAATAACCTCAACCCAAGTAGAAACACAGCGAGACATATAATAGTTAAGATCACAGAAATCCAGCACAAAAATAATATACTGAAAGCTGCGAGAGAGAAGGAGCACACATTCAAAGGAAAACCCATCAGAATTACAGCTGGCTTCTCTACACAAACAATGAAGGCAAGGAGAGCATGGAGCAGAGTTCTTCAAGTCCTACACGAAAACAAATTCCAGCCCAGAATACTATACCCTGCAAAACTCTCTTTCAAGTTTGATGGAGAAGTGAAATACTTCCATGAAAATAACAACAAAAGAATTTCATGATGACAATACCATCCCTTCACAGGCTGCTGAAAGATGTTCTACAGAGAGACCACAACAACCAGAACTCCATGAAAGAGAGTGGAAAGAACCCACTAAACAGGACAGTCAATTAAATACAGGTTATAAAGGAGTAAACAATACCAGCTAAATATCATGACAAACATAAGTCAGCACATTTCAATTATAACCATAAATGTAAATGGACTCAATTCTCCAATTAAGAGAAATAGACTGGCATAGTGGATTAGGAAACAAAATCCAACAATATGCTGTATACAAGAAACACACTTAACACAAAAGGACATTCATAGCCTTAAGGTCAAAGGATGTAAAACAATACTACATGCCCCAGCACCTCAGAAAAAAGCAGGAGTAGCAATTCTGTTCTCAGAGAGTCTCATCTTTAAACCAAGAATGATCAAACGGCACAAAGAAGGCCACTATATATTGGTCAGGGGAAAAATTCAAGAGCAAGAAGTAACACTCATAAATATCTATGCACCAAACACAGGAGCACCCAACTATGTAAGACAAATCTTAAGGGACATGGAAAACTTAATGTCTAAGAACAGAATCTTCACAGGAGACCTTAACACACCCTTATCTGAAAAAGATAGGTCAACCAGACAAAAAATTAGCAAAGAAGTAGCAGGACTGAACCAGAGCTTGGAATAAATGGATCTCATGGACATATACAGAGTGCTCCACCCAACCACAGCTGAATTCACATTTTTTTCAGCTGCACATGTGTCATTTTCCAAAATAGACCACATACTAGTCCAGAGGTCATACCTAAGTATATGCAAGAAAATAGAAATTATCCCATGCATACTATCTGACCACAATGCAATGAAATTGGAAATAAATGACAAAAGAAACAAGAAAAACCCACTAATTTCATGTAAACTATACAACACCCTACTCAGCAATCAATGGGTCGCAGAAGAAATTCAACAGGAAATTCAACAATATCTACAATTCAATGAAAATTCAAGTACAACTTACAGGAATTTATGGGATGCGATGAAAGCAGTTCTTAGAGGGAAAATAATAGCTATGAACTTACACATTAGGAAAACAGAACGGGAACAAATTAGCACTTTAATGTTGCACCTCCAACAACTACAAAAAGAAGAGCAAACAAAACCCAGAGCACAAAGACAAGAAGAAATCACAAAGATTAGAGCAGAAATTAACTCAATTGAGATGAAAAACACAGTTCAAAGAATCCACAAATCAAAAAGTTGGTTCTTTGAAAAACTAAATAAAGTTGATAAGCCTCTTGCCAACCTCATCAAAAAGAGGCAAAAGAAAATTCAAGTACAAGAGATAAGGAATGAAAAGGGTGAAATCACCACAGACCCCTGGAAATTCAGAAGATTATTAATAGTTATTTCGAGAATCTTTACACTCACAGAACAGAAGACACAGAAGAAATGGACAGATTCCTCGAAAGGTACAAATTACCAAAACTGAATCAAGAAGATACTACAACTCTCAATAAGCCAATAACAGCCAACAAAATTTGAAAGGTAATAAAAAGCATACCGACAAAGAAAAGTTCAGGCCCTGACGGATTCCCAGCTGAATTCTACAAGAAATTTATAGAAGATATAATCCCTACACTCCACAAACTCTTCCATGAAGTTTAAAAGGAAAAAGTCCTCCCAAAATCATTTCTGGAGGTAAGTATAATAGTCATTCCAAAACCAGGTAAAAACACAACCGAAAAGGAGAATTACAGGCCAATCTCCCTCATGAACATAGATGCAAAAATACTCAACAAAATCCTGGCTAATAGAATACAGCAAATCATCAAGAAGATCATATACCATGACCAGGTAGGATTCATCCCAGGGAAGCAAGGATGGTTCAATATTCGAAAATTTAGAAATGTGATACACTATATTAATAGACTGAAGTCTAAAATCCACATGATCATCTCAATTGATGCAGAGAAAGCCTTTGACAAACTCCAACACTCATTCATGTTCAAGGTCCTACAGAAAATTGGAATAGATGGACTCTATCTTAACTTGATAAAAGCCATCTATCACAACCCAAAAGCTCATATAATCCTAAATGGGGAAAAACTGAAATCTTTTACTCTTAAATCAGGTATAAGGCAAGGATGCCCTCTATCACACCTCCTATCCAATATAGTCTTAGAATCCTTAGCAACAGCCATTAGAAAAGAGGAAGAAATGAAGGGAATAAGAATAGGAAAAGAAGAAGTTAAATTATCACCATTTGCAGATGACATGATACTTTACTTGGATTACCCCAAAAATTACACCAAAAAACTACTAGAACTGATAGGGAAATTCAGTACCATAGCAGGATACAAAATCAATACTCAAAAGTCAATAGCATTCCTCTATACAAATAACAAACACACTGAAAGGGAAACTATACAAACAATAACTTTCACAATAGCATTGCGGAAAATGAAATACTTTGGGATTCACTTAACCACGGAAGTCAAAGATCTTTTCACGGAAAATTACAACACCCTAAGAAAAGAGATTATGGAGGATTTCAGAAAATGGAAAGATATTCCATGCTCTTGGATAGGAAGAACCAACATCGTGAAGATGGCCATACTCCCAAAATTGCTGTACAGATTTAATGCAATTCCTATCAAACTGCCACCAACATTCCTCCCAGATATAGAGAAATCAATCCTAAAATTTATTTGGAACCACAAACGACCTAGAATAGCAAAGGCAATCTTGGCCAATAAAGACAAGGCAGGAGGCATCGCAATTCCTGATTTGAAATTATACTACAAAGACACTGTGGTAAAATCAACATGGTATTGGCAACAAAATAGACCTGAGGATCAGTGGAATAGATTAGAAGATGCAAAGGCATCTAAGAAAACACTCAGCCATCTTACCTTCGACAAAGGTGCTACACAAGCTCACTGGAAGAAAGATAGCCTCTTTAACAAATGGTGCTGGAAAACATGGCTTTCTACATGCTGAAAACTACAATTTGACTCGGCTCTATCACCATGCACTAAAGTAAAGTCAAAATGGTTTAAAGATATAAATGTTAAAACAGAAACACTCAGTCTCCTGGAAGAGAAAGTAGGAGGAACTCTTGAAGACATAGGGGTAGGTAAAGAATTCATGAACAAACATATATTCGCACGGGAAGCTCTTGAAAGAATCAACAAATGCGATCAACTCTTCTTAAGGAGTTTCTGCATGTCAAAAGAAATTGTCAACAGAGTGAAAAGACAACCCACAATCTTTGAAAAAATCCTAACTAATAAGCAATCAGACAGAGGACTACTGTCTAGAATTTATAAAGAACTAAGATATAACAGGGCCCTCAAATTTAAGGACCCAATTCAGAAATGGGCATCTGACATAAATACACACTTCTCCGAGGATGAAATTAAAGAAGCGAATAAATATATGAAAAAATGCTCCACATCGCTAGCCATTCGTGAAATGCAAATGAAAACAACACTGAGGTATCATCTCACTCCAGAAGGAATGGCTATCACAAGGAAATCAACCAACAACAAATGTTGGAGAGGTTGTGGGGAAAAGGGAACACTTCTCCACTGCTGGTGGGAATGTAGACTGGTACATCCACTGTGGAGGTCAGTGTGGAGACTCCTCAAAAGAGTAGGACTAGAAATCCCATTCAAGCCAGCTATCCCCCTACTGGGAATTTTCCCAAAGGATCTGGATACATTGTATCATAGAGATATATGTGTACCTATGTTTATAGCAGCACAATGTGTGATAGCAAAATCTTGGAAATAACCAAGATGTCCATCACATGAGGAATGGCTGAAAAAGATGTCGTATTTCTATATAATGGAGTATTATTCAACTATTAAGAATGATAAGTTTAAAGCATTTATACTGAAGTGGATGCCACTTGAACATATACTCATAAGTGAAATAAACCAGACACACATATGTAAATATCGTATAGTCTCCCTAGTATAACAAGCGAAAAGCAGAAATACAAAAGATAAAGTACAACAGGTAAAATCACTTGAGTCAGATAAGGCATAGTGAATGGCATATGCTGCAGGATACTAATCAGCTTTTCTTATGGATGATTAACAACCTAAGATTACAAGTCAGAGTTGGAGAAATAGAAGAGCCACAAGGCCAGCCAACATTTTGGCTCTAGCCTTTCAAGGTCAGCAAAGACTCAGGACATAGGAGAACCTGTACTACAACATCATGAATCTCAGGTGAGCTCCAAGTTTTCTGAACAAGGAGATTATGGAGCCACAGAGGAAAGGGATTGAAGTTCTAAAGTGTGCCTGGTGAGAGTCACATGAAGAGAAAACTTTCTCTCAAGCTCTCAAAGAGAGCAAACTGATCAAGCATTGGCCGTGACTCATCCACATGATGACATAGACAAAGGAACTACAAAATAATGTACAGAACTACAAGATAAACCCTGAGAGGACTTCAATGACCACATAGGAAATATAAAGTTCATGTGTTGTTATATAAGTCTTGATCTCCCTAGGTCTTAACCGTCCAGCAGAGAAGTATAAAAATGAAGTATACATCGTGAGCCCATAATATTAAGTTGAGCTGTAAATGGCTATGGTAGACAATTTCTTTGAGTAACTCACTATGGTTGTAGAATGCTGGACGGTGTTGGATTGTGTTGTTGAGTTCAAGCACCTAAGTTAGTTGAATGACAATGGATTGCCCACCTTTGACAGGTGTTGACAAAGGAAGGGGTGTAGAAAGAAAAATTCATGATGTGAGTGTATAGACAGTACAGTTGGGATAGATAACGCTGTGCCTCTACATAATTCTGTGAGGGGCAAGATCTGGACTAATGGTTGTTGGACAGGATATTATGTTGGCTTCTAGTACTACAGTCATCCACTAGGAAAACAGTTATTGAATTTTTGATATAATTCAGGTATAAAAAATAAGATAAGTAAGCAGCTACATTCTTAATTCACTGGTATGAGATATCTGCTAAAATAATATCTGTAAACATAGTATCATGTATGCACCTTGTACAGTACCAAAACATTATGAAAACAGTTTGCAATGTATTAATTTATCCAATGTGTATTGTTAAGGTGTCTTGCAACTGTCTGATTGACATTTGTACTTCAATAAAAAGAAAGGAAAAAAAAATACAAAATGAAATACAAAAAAAAAAAAAAAAGATAAAGTGGAGCAGAGGAAGCTGCTGCAGAAGTGTGCGATGAGAGCTCTGAGCTCCCAGCTGATCTCCCGACAGAAAGTCTTCTTTGCTAAGATGACGATTGGTGCTGTGATGATGCTAGATGATTTGCTGCAGCTTAAGATGATTGCAATCAGGAAGGTATGGAGCAGAGTCCTAGACGAGTCTCAGCTAGTGGCTGGTGTTGCATTCAAGAAGACTTTCTCTAACGCTGGATTTGAAATGCAACCTAAAAAGTATAATAAACCCATAATTACCTTATTAAATGTTGAACTCTAGCTGAAAGACAATGCTGAAATCAGAGTCCACAAGGTGGAGGATTATCAGGCAATCATTGATTCTGAGTGGGATATTCTTTATGACAAGTTAGAGAAGATCTATCATGGTGGAACCAATGTTATTTTGTCAAAAATCCCTATTGGAGAAGTGACCAGCCAGTACTTTGCTAATAGGAACATGCTCTACCGTGTGCCTGAGGAGGAACTAAAGAGGACAATGATGGCCTGAGGAGTCTCAATCAAGACTAGCATGAATGCTCTCTCAGCAAATGTGCTGAGGCGCTGCCAGCTGCTTGAAGAGACCCATATTGGAGATAGAAGGTACAGTTTCTTCACTAACTGCCCAAAGGCCAAGACTTGCACCTTCATCCTCCACAGAAGAGCTGAGAAGTTCATAGAGGAGACAGAGTAGTCTCTGTATGACACCATCATGATTGTCAGGAGGGCCATTAAGAATGATTCAGTTGTGGCTGGTGGTGCAGCCATCAAGAACTTTTTAAGTGCCTTTGGGATTATTCAAGGACTATACCAGGAAGATAGCAGCAGATCACCAGGGCATAGGGTAAGGCCTTGGAGATTATCCCACACCAGCTATGTGACAATGCTGGCTTTGATGCCACAAACAAAGTATGGACTCAGCATGCCCAGGGTGGCATGTGGTATGGGATGGACATCAACAATCAGGACATGACTGACAGCTTTGAAGACTTCAATGGGGAGCTAGCTATGGTGTGGATCAGTGCTCTGACAGCAGCCTCTGAGGTTATGTGCCTGCTCCTTTTCATCTATGAGACACTCAAGAACCTTCACTCCAACATGGATACTCCTCCAGCAGCATGCCAGGACCAGGGCCACATCCCTTGAGATCCCATCCATCACACTGGCTCATAGCTGGCTGCAGGTGTGCTTGCCCTCCCTGGCTTGGCTCATCGGTATTATGAAGAAGTGGTAATAATTGCTCTGTTTTGTTCTCACTGGAGATTACTTAAACAACACTTAAGACTTAGAAAAATAAAGTGGAGGGAATAGATTTTCAAGCAGGTGACCTAGGTTTATGTTTATTTTCTGCCACTGAATGACCCAGAGTAAGTTACTCTACTTCTATGCAATTTGTCTTTGAAGGCCCACTCCTTCATCAGTAAAATGTGAATGATACTATCTATAACTAATGTTGTAAGGTTATCAGGAGGATTAACTGACTTAATATTTGTATAAAATAAACTTGTAATGTCTTTGTTATAAAATAAATATTATGTAGTTGTTAAATAACATAAATGTGGTTTCGAATTAATTATAAATAAACCCAAATAGACCAAACCATTCAGTAGCAAGAGGAAGTCTGTCTTCAAGATTCCACTTCTCTTTTCTGTGCCTTTCCCCTTTTTAGACTACACTTTAAACCCTACCACCACATCATATCCTCATCCCTCTTTAGATCACCAGTTCTGATACTCTTTTCCCTAATTCTCTGATCTCACAAGATGTTCAGTCAAAATAACTCTTACATTCACTGCCTCAGTTGACCAGCATAACAACTCAGGTGTACAGTAGTGATTATTTTCTCATTTCAGAAATGAGGAAACTGAAGTCTACAAGTTTGATATTTTTGGTCCAAGTTTCTCAGATTAGTAGGATGTCAGAGTTCTTTGGCTTTTTTTGTCTCTCTCTGTGCCTCATTTACCTCACCCAATCAGTGAAGTGATTTGATTTGATAATTTTAGAAAGAAAATATCATGGAAAATTTTCAAGTCTTGTTTGTGCTGTACCAGTAACTGATTATTGGTAAGTAATTTCCTGAATGTACTCCAATTCTTCTTCCTTACAAATAAGTGAAGGGTCTTAGAGAATTCAGAAGATATACTCAGCCTATTTACCCTTCTATCTTGTTTCTCTTCTATTTTACTTATTAGTGTAAGTTAAGCTAAAACAAGGACAAGACACTTGATTTGTTACACTCAAAGAAATCACTTTGAGTCTAAATGCCAGAGGAGAGAGGGACTTTCAAGAGAGCTTTTATATTTGTGGCTCTGAAACTGGAGTCAGTATTCTTAGCATATCACCTTCAGATCAACGGAGGCATGAGAACTCTACAGGCACTCTCTTTTGTAAAGAATACCATGAAACATTTAGAAGACTTACACTTCTATGAACACATACTTGTTATAGAAAGCAATATAAAAACAGACTTTTAAAAAATTAAAACAAAAGTTTATAAATAATTTGTATATTGACATAGACTAGGGAAAAGATATGAGATTTTACCTTTTAAATAATAATCATATTATAATTGAAGAAACTCAGATTCAGGCAGAAAGCATTGTCCTTCCCAGAGTTTTAGCGATATATAATAACAAAAAAGGATTTAAGTCAAACCACGGTCCTCCTAGACAATTGCAGTTTCCTCAGTTTTGTCAGTCTTATCTTGTCACGTCAGGTCCACAAAAGCAACACACACATGAGGGGATTGATGCTGTTTCTTAGTGGGAAGACAAATGTCTTGGGTGAATGGGCACATTCCTTTGCTTCTCAATTTCCCAGTTTCTTCATGTGTAAAATTGACATAAATGTATAATACAAAGGTGAAAATGAGGCTCTCATCTTAGTCTTATAACTGTCTGAAATTTAGCAAGATATTTAATCTGTCTAAGTCTCACTCTAGCTTAAAGTAAGGACAAAATTATGAGCGATCTTAAAGAGTTGTGAAAATTAAATTCTTACAGATGAATTTATAACAATGCTAACTAGTTAATTGTTAAAAATAAGAAGCCATGGGCCTAAACTCATAGCATAAGTCCTTCCTGAGACACCTTTGTGTCAATTATATACAAAAGAATTTATTAATCACAAGTCACTCTAATTGTGATCCAGATCTGTGTTGTTGGAACTAAGACATGTGGCAGGTCAACAACTTTTCAGGAAACCACGTATGAAGACTAACCCAGATAGATTTAGGTATTGCATAAGTTCTTGAAAAGGATTAAAGTGTTCTATTACATGATTACTGAACTAGATGCTTATACTTTCTTTCAGAAGACATGGAGATGATGTGGCATTCACTTTTCTCTTGTTACTGAGACAAAATAACCATCACTCCAAATTAAGGAAGTATAGGTTGATTGGGTTTACAGTTTGAGGAGGTATCATTCCAAAATCAGCTAGCTCCAAGATGGGGTGACATGGTACAGGGGCAACAGTTCAAGGTAGCAGAAAACACCAAAAGCAACAAGAGCTCAAGGGCAGGGTATGCCTATTTTTTATATTGTAAGCAGGCTCTCAACAAAACCGCCACCATCACCCAGGGCAGGTGTAACACTCACACAATCTCCATGCTGCCTTCTGGTACAGGATGAGGATTTTTACAATGTAAATGCTGTGGATCCTTGCTGAGTGGCTTAGTTACAATTCTAATCTTCTCAAGTTCAGACAATATATCAACCATTACAGAAGGGACACAGTGTTCTCCATAGAAGGAGCACATATGCCAGTGTCCTGTGGTGGAATAAAATGGAAGAACTGAGATGTGGCTAGAAAGGAAGAACAGAGAGTAATCTGAGAGAAAGGAGAAAAGTAAATCTTTGAGGAGTTATCTATCCCAAGAACAGTGGAAAGCCATTAAAATATACTAAAAAGATACACATTTAACCAACACCCAGGAGAACTGTGTGTGTGTGTGTATGTGTGTGTGTGTGTGTGTGTGTGTGTGTGTGTGTGTGTGTGTGTGTGAAACTGCCTCCATCAGACAGGCCCAGTATGGAACCCTGTGGCAGAACTCCCTGCAGAGTGGTTAGAGGAAAGACCCATCCAGCTGATCCAGGAGCAGAAAATCTTGTCAGAGTGGCACAGCAGGTTCAATTTGAAGGGCTACAGCAGGAAGAAGTAGAACAAAACAGCCAGATCCAAGAAACACCCAACTGGATGAGTTTGAGCATCATAGATCCGGACCTGGTGCTAAGGTAATAACTCTAGCAAAGCTCTAAACAAAGTTCAAAAGACCATAATACTCAAAATGACAAAGAGAAGGAGAAAAATGCATTCTTAGGCCTGAAGCCCACCCAGAACAAATGTAGGAGACACTAGCATAGAGGAAATTGGAAATCACATATCCGAAGCCTCTGAAATAACAGCAAATGAAGTAAAGAAACAATCACAGAAAGGTATAGAGGAAATCAGATCAGAAATAATTTCTGAAGAAAATAAATAAATGATAACTATAATGAAAGAAGTACTAAGTGCTTCTAAATAAGACACTGATAAAAAATAGAGGAGAATATAAAAATGATGGAATCATTGAATGAGCGATATAAGAAAGAAATAGAATGCATGAATCAGATTCAAAGTGATATAAAGGAAATTAAAACCTCAATCACAAACTGGAAAAAACTTTTGAATGAAAGTGAAAATGCCAGTAAAAAGATAAGAAAAGATCTCTGAAAAACAACCAGGATGCTGGAAAAAATAATTCAATATCTACAAGATGGTGCAAA